>CAMPET010000202.1:61093-86250 GCA_946803715.1 Beroe ovata | reverse complement strand
CACAGTGACAGAGCGTGACACAGTGACAGAGTGTGACACATGGCAGTTTGACGCAGGTACATGTTAGTGAGATATCCCACACTATCGATATCCCACAATTTCATATCCCTGACATATTCACTGCATATTATACAGCATCATCCATCATATCTATCGTAGACGCTGTCTGTGATAAGTGTTATGACGGGTCCCCATCGAATTTTCCAAGAAATTCGAGGTTTTTCAAGTGATATATCTCTTGTCGGTCGAGTAGCTCTATATTATTTCAAACGTAATACCGATCGATTTCGTCCTGTAAAACGTGCAGGACACGTCACTGGACTACTTAGATGCACGTCATATATATTAGTATATCACATAATATGCAAGATAAGCGCAGTATGACATGTTTAATAGAAGCTGTAGTATGCGAGAGTGCAGGAATTAGTTTGTTACTCAAAGTTTTCTCTCCGGCTATCCTCGATCTGCTACATTTTGTGTGCTGGAACACGGTTGCGTTTAACTTTGACACCACTTTCTCTAACACCACACAGTTTTTACTCTCCTTCTAAATATCTTCTTACGCTGACATTCTGATCTCAAAGATATACTTCATACTATCTTCATACTATCTTCATACTATAACGAGCCCTGCTAGTCAGTTATAATCAATGAAGGGAACGCGTGGTTTCAATCAGCTTTCACTAGTTTTGGTAGTTGGGCTAATATTGGAGTGCTCAGCTTATGATAAACAGAACTTTCTTTGTTTGCGATATCGGTTAGCTGTAGCTGATATGAATTTGCCAGTAAAATCTTAAAAAATTCTTATTTTATCGGTATTTTACGGATGGCGCGTGATAAATTTTTATATTACTTTTGCGCGCACTTTTCAATTAATAATTTTCTAAATCGATATACTTCTGCGCGCGCGCGTACTTTCATGTTGTTTCCGCCCTTGGAGACGCATAAAATAGCAGATGGAGAGAATTTTGATTCGCAGTCTCTTTTTATATCGAAGTGTTGGCTGAATCATATGAGAACTGCTGTCGGCTGCAGAAGATTGATTATTTTCGTCCATAGTGCACAACCTTCTCCATTCTCAGATTTCAATTTGGAATAATGCACTCAGAACTGTAACAGCTGCAAAACTGCAGTTTCTTTCTGCACCTGCAACACGCTAGTTGTCTGAAAAGTTCTTCTATGCGAAATCATCGGAATTTTAGATGACGTTAACCAACAATCGTCGAATTGTTTGGAACCGTTAAATTAAATTTAGTCGCATCGCTGCCATATATGGGCATGCTCTCTTACCAAAGTCTTTGACAATCCCAAGTGACACATTATGTAGCGCAGTAAATGTGATTTAACCGATTTACATAGCTGCATCATGTACTTCGCTCTGTTAAAATAGTACTCGCAGTTTCCGATATACTTTTCCACTTTCCTGCCATGTTCGCAGCTTCCTGGCAACTGCCGTGAATGCTCGGTCATCAATCGCTAATCAGTGATACGAAGCCGGGTGAATTGTCTGAGAATTGTAACACACATTCCGTTGACACATTCCAATGGACGTGCATTCCGATAGTATGTGTACTTTATGTATCGTTACAACGCAGAGCTATCATAATCATTGCAAGTGTCAGAGACCATTACTGGAGATAGTTTTTCGTGCGTGTGACGTGTGTGTGTGTGACGTGTGTGTGTGCTTTTGATAGCGCTTACTTTGGTCCCCTTACACACAATCACACACAAACACACACACACACACACACACACACAAACACACATACAAACACACACACGCACCATTCTAACACACCCCTGTACACTAGGATAACATGTCTCCCGGACACTATGTCGAGATGTTTCTCTACATGATCCTCCTCCTACTACAGCTCCCCACGTGCCCGGGCACTCTATCCTCCGTCAGGAACTTCGCTCTCCTCATCTCCGCCACCCAGCCCCTCTTCTCCGCGTGGTATTTCACCAAGTTCCACATTGTGCGGACCAAGCCGCGCCTCTACCAGGATTTCCGGGTGAAGGAGCCGCCCCTTGCCGCCGTGATTCTCACGGTAGTGGCGAACTCGTGGCCGGACGGCGCCGTACCGGCGGAGTTCCTCGTATCGGGACTGCTGGCGATCATGTTCGTGGGACTGTGTAAGGAGTGTAACCGGCATGTGGAGCACACGTTTCATGTACTGTCAACAAACATCGTGCTGGCGTTACTCATATCGCCAGGGTGTGGTCCGTTCATCTTCCTGTTCGTGATAACATGTCTTATCACCATCGTGTTATTCGATGTGAGACGGTGTTTCAGTGTCAGTGAGTATGTCCTCGCTAACACATTCCTGTCATATGCCATGTATCAGGCTATATTTGACACTGCTTCTCTGTTTGTACTGCTGTGTCTGGTGTCAATAGCAGTGTTCTTGGTGTTACCACCTCAGCTTGACACCGATACAACGCTTATCTTACTGGCTCTGCTTGCGTGGATAGCTGTGATTTTCTCCAAGAATATGTCCCATCATTTGAACAGGATGGATCTCATTGTAAAGAATACAATAACTGAGATAATTGAACACAAGATACTGGTTGGATTATGGATTGTCTGTGTGGGTTTAGCTCTCCTGGTCACTGTTCAGCCCTGTGCGCGGCTCAATTTGCACGTGCAGCGCAAGCTATACCACGTGCTTGTGTGTGTCGTGTTTGTGAGTGGAATTACAACTTCTCCCCAACTCCTCACTACGTCATGCACTCTCCTCACTTTCATCATGTTTTTCTGCGAGGTGTCCTACTATCGTGGAGGCGGCCTCCTCAAGAATTACCTGACTAAATTCAGAGGTTCTCAGGACAAAGGACCCCTTATCTTGACACCACTTTGTCTGCTACTTGGACTCTCAATTCCGGTTTGGTTACGGTTTGGTATGTTTTCTGAAGGAGCAATTCAGCCCCGGGACACGACAACTCTGTTTCAAGCAATTCTGCCGTATTCTGGTGTTCTGACAATTGGAGTGGGAGACGCATGTGCCGCTGTGATCGGAACTTCATTTGGTAGAGTAAAGTTCCCGGGTAGTCACAAGACGGTCGAGGGTTTTCTCGGCAATGCAGCGGGCCAGGTTCTCTTCCTTGCCCTAATTGGGCCTTATTTGTCGTGCGGGGCAACGCAAAAATGGACTGACCTGGTTACAATTGCTTGGATTATTGTGGGGTCAAGTATACTGGAGGTTTACACCAAGGATATTGATAATCTGATCATTCCCATCTACACAACACTGTGTATGACAGCTCTCTGATTTTGAGAATTTTTTTTGTTCATTTTGGAAAAGAGCCAAAATATCTGGATATTGTTTCTTTTTCGATTACATAAAGTATAGTATAGTTAGGTACATTAGATGAAGCCTAGGAATTAAATAGTGGAAAGATTGAAAGTTCTCGTTTTGTTGTTCGGGCTGTTTTTTGAAGAATGGTAAGAAATTTATTAGTTTTCATCATGGTGAAATATTGAACAGTTTTCATTATAACATTTTCTTACAAATACAATGCCTGTGCAGCGTGCATACAATTTATGTTTGGTTTTTTGTTTATGATAATATTTAAATATGATTTAACATTAATTTTCAACATTTACATTTTACTTTTCATATAATTACACCAATGGCCATCATTCTTTATTCTTACCTTTTGTTACAAGGAAATCTAGTTTTGAATTCCTGCTACTTAAATTTTATTTCAGACAAAGTTCAAATGTATCTCCAAATAACAAAATACAAATAAAAATGGATCAAAAACAAAAAAGAGAGTGATCAAAAAGAGTTATAATCTCGTGGTACATGTCAGTGACTTAAGTCCACCCTAAGTCACCCCTCCCCCCTCTCAGTTTGTGGACTCTCTTAAAGCACATTGTGATACCGGAACTCCTGAATCTCTCCTCGAAACATTCAACAATGACGGAATGTCAAACTACTTAGTCGTCTACATCCGTCTTCTCACCACGGGCCAACTCCACGAAAAGTCGGACGAGTACCTCCCCTTTGTTGAGGGTCTTTACAAGAATATGAAGGAGTTTTGTGATAAGGTAGGTTCTTCCCTCAAAAGCTCCGTGTGTGTATAATCCGTGGGTCGAAGTTTAGTTGTGATATTGGTTAAATTTAGATCTTGTGAAATACGAGTGGAATATAGATTACGACTATGTTAAGTCTATCAGTAGAGTATGACTATGAGATGTTGTGAACAAGGTACATCAAAACAATGAATCCCCCTCTCTCACAGGAGGTACTGCCAGTTGACAGGGAGGCAGACCACATACAGATCCTAGCTCTAGCTGAGTGTCTCGACTTCCCACTCAAGCTGGTGTACGTTGATCGTTCAGAGGGTGAGCCTAACGAGGTTATCATTCCACACGGGGCGGAACCCACCGTCACTCTTCTGTACAGACCAGGTAATCATGTCTATTTTCTAGTTCAAATCGAGGAAAGATTTTTGAACGATCGTCAATCCTCATATGACCCCTGGAGTATCAGAAGTATCAGTATCATGATTTTAGCAATAAAAAGTTACTTCATCTTCAGGACACTACGACATTTTGTACGAATGAGAGGCTACCACAGAAATTCAGCCGTATATGAACTACACAAATAGAGATGGAACCGTGAGAGCTATTGGGTCACTCCAACTCAGTGCAAAACCTCCAACCCCAGTCGTCATCGGGGTTCTTTTACTTACATAATTAAGTTTTCCTTTCAGTTTCATCGTTTGACGCGCTTTATGCTTTGACGATGAAATAACTGGACATAGTTCTGAAATAACTGGATAATAGTGATAGTTCTAGTGATGGGTTAAACTTCATCCTCATTCTATTATCTATATCTCGATCTTGTGTCATTCTAAGAATCTTAGATGGGCACCAGACATTTGTTTCAAAAATAATAGTGATACTAATCAGATCACATGATGTTCATGCATCATGGATTCACGGAACTGCTTGAATGTGGCCTGTTTGAGTGTTTGATATCCATATCAATATGTGATATGATTATGATTGAATTTGTTAATCATAATGTCATTCATTTATTTGTCAACTTTATATTGTAGGGTTTTTTGCCGGATGTTATATTGTTATCTGTCTGTGCACACGTTGCGCGCCCCTGGTCTGTTCTATACTCAGTGAACTAGCTGAAAAGTCGTCCAAACCATGGAGATCCCGGAGACGGGAGACGCTCATGTCCACTGTTTCTTGCGGCGCGCGCAAGAAACAGTGGACAGATAACATCTGGCAACAGTGAACTAAAACGTCCGCGTCGCGTGATCGCGATCGTGAGAAAGGAGGCGCGCGCGGGGACAGGGAATATTTAGATCACGCGAAGAATCTGGGACAGCATAGTGTTATCTGTCCATTGTTTCTTGCGCGCGATCAGAATTAGAGTGGACAGCTACAGATAACATCCAGCAACATTTTATATGATGTATGAGCACCTGAACAATATATTGCAATAGCCGTTCGTAGTTTGCAATTGCGTTCTATGTGGCGGCGAATTGATTTTGGAACGCTGTCTTATTATAACGTGCGACTGTTTTCTGGGAAGTGAAACAGGCTTCAATAAGATAAACCAGGGACCTTTGTAAAGTTCATCTAGAATTTGCAAATCCTGATAACTGTTTCATGCTAGACAAATGTTCCTGCATTGCATGACCCAATTACTCTATAAGTGTAGCTCAGTGGTTTCATGGCCTTTCAGCTCACTGAGTTAGATCAGGGGCCAGCAAAGTTTGTGCATTCACAATGCACAAATCCATGGATCATTTTGTAATACAAATTCTAGCAGTGTGCTGGTGTAGCAAGAATTGAGATTGTGTCCCCATTATGTATACAGGAAGGACAGCGGTGAGGAGAGAATCCCTTCTTCGATGCCTGTTTGTAAAACAAAAAGGTTATTGTGGAGGGGAAAATCTGACCAATCACCTCTGCTTCTTGCCTGTAAAAGAGGTCACACATCATTTGTCTAAGTGTGTGCATAGTGCATTTATACCCAGATCTATTTATACCCACATTTGATAAATTTATACCCAGATTTATTCAATAATCAATTGATAGAAACCAAATTGCCAGATTTCTGTCCAGTTTTCCCTATCCATGCATTTTATAATTTGATGGTCAGTTTGTTTGTCAGTTTGCTTGTACATAACCTAATGGAGTGTGTAATCAGAGTAGCATGTGCAGATTTTAACTGAAAGTTGCTATGGACATGTGCAACTTCTGTCATAGTGAACTAGGGCTCATTTCTAATGGTGGTGCTTTTGTACCGCTGCTATTTCTGTTCTTTTTCACTTTTTAGGAACACGACTGAATGAATAATCTTGCTGCTTGCTTTTTTTGAATCCACTCAGCTATGTGGCCTTAAACTAGTGTTTCATGATGAGACCATGGTTTACATTTAGGTACTTAAGGTTAATGGAAAGGAATTGCACTTCTTTAAGACATGTGTAGTGAAGAAGAGTTATGGAGGACACTTGCTATAACATTTGGTGAGTTGCAAAATGAATTCATCCATAAATGACACACATCCTTCAATGTGATATTCCATTGACTCTTATTATTACTTCAGGTGTCATTGTTGTTCTGTTGGCAGCCCTCCTTTGCTATTCTCTTTATGTACTTTTCAACTTACGCCTCTATTACATTGCAACAAAGAATATAAAGCCAACTAGCAACTTTTCAAATGTTATTTCAAATCAATGCAATGTTGCAACTGGGGTATCAGAGGAAAATGGTATAACCTACAAGGATTATTCATGCTGAGGGTTATGAATGATGAATTTATTAATGACAGATACAAACATTGCTCCTTCTATTCTTTACTATGACCAGATAATTTGATTATTATGCATGACTCATGAGTAACATGCTTTACATGTTGCTCCTTTTTATACCTCCTTCCGTATAGTTTGTGCAATTGTTGAAGAAAGTTTGGAGTGCTCAAATTTATTGTCATTTGATTGACCACAGTATTAACGAAAAGAAAGTCAGAGGTATTGTTATCAGAGTTGTACAGAATGTTTGTTTTAATATGTAAATTAGCCAGAGTTTTGAATACATACTATATTCATGTTACATGTTTTACTACACTATCCTTAATCTCCAGCCATCTTTCTTATTGACTTGAAATGATTTTTTCAATTTATCAACATGAGAATTGTTAATTGTAAGCCCACACTATTCTAAAGCTTTTTTAGGATGTTGGGATCAAACAGCATACTGGACACCCTCATTCTGGACACTGGTCCCCTCATCAAAAACATGAAATTTGATAAACTGGCAACAGATGTATTCACTACCAGTAGTGTAATTGGTGAGGTTAAAGATGCTCACACGCGTCAGAGGTTAAAGCATTTCCAGCAAGATTTAGTTCATGTATCTAATGAGTTGGGCACATTTTATATATGAACATGGACATGATGTGAAACTTATCGTACTTTCAGACTGGAATTTCAACCAATAGATGTCAAAATTCGAGAACCATCTGACTCCAGCATGGAGTTTGTGACAGAGTTTGCGAAGCAGACCGGAGATATTCGTAGCTTATCCGTGACTGATATAGCAGGTGATGTTATTACACACCCAAACACACACAGAGGCACACACACATACACACACACACACACACAAGGCACAGATCTGTGGCACAGATCAAGGAGAAGATTAGAAACGACCCGGGCATATATCACTTCATCAAGAACGGGGCTGTTTGCAGCCGAGTGAAGGAGCAGTCACCTCCCTCCCTCTCGTCATCAGCTTCTTCTTCATCGTCNCACAGTGATTGCTCTAACATACGAGATGGAGACTAGGCTTAATGGCACTGACCATCTGAGAGATAGCCCAGTTGTCAATGTCAAAGTGAATCAAGGATTTGGTGATGATAAAGTTACCAACTTGGCAGGTTTTCCATTGCTCGAATTGCGAATTTCATGAATAATTTTTTGCCACTTTTTCCGACCCCATTTACATCTGTGTTCTGTTTTGTCAGGTTTCTACGTTCCCAAATCAACAGAAACAACATGTTCAAGCCGCACTACGTCCATAAGCTCAAGTGCACCACCCACTGAAATTATAGGTTTCTACAGACATTGTTATTATATTGTTAATAAACATCATTGTAACTCTGAGCATTGTGAAGAAAGTTAGATCCTAAACTTCGAACCCCGTTTTTCTGACCCACGCTTACTCCAACCCAAATGTTTTGAGTTTTCACCCCCCCAAACCACTTTATCAGGGGAGCTGAAAGTTTCAGAGAGCGAGGAAACTCAAGCGGTCCCACGTTGCACAGCAGAGACCACTATAACAGAGACGCAAGAGTTAACCGAATCTCTGGATAATTGTCAACTCGACGAGGACTGGTCCACTGTTCCAGTAAAAGCAAGGAGACAGGATGACAGCGAAATGGAAATTCCTGACGATGTCCTTGCATCAGAGTGCGGTTTGGATGACGACGTGGATGAAGATTATGAGATATCGGATAATGACGATGATTGGATCACCCCATCAAACATATCGGAACACAAAACTCAGCAACTGTCAAACATCAGAGTAGCGTGTGCCACGACCGACTTTGCCATGCAAAATGTCCTCCTTCAGATAGGACTAAATGTGATCAGTGTTGATGGAGTTCAGATAAGATACGCCAAGACCTACGTGTTGAAGTGTACCGCATGTTTTACCGTTGTGAGGGATTGTACCCGGGTGTTCTGTACGCGGTGTGGTAACAAAACGCTGGAGAAGGTGGCTGTGACTGTGGATGAAGCGGGAGTCACGTGGTTTCAGAGAGTGAGCAGGAAGCCGCGCACTGGCCGTGGCGTGAGGTACTCTCTGCCACAACCCAAGGGTGGCCGGGGCTCCGACATGCCGTGGATAACAGAGGACCAGCCGGATAAACAGCGGCAGAGCAAGCTACAGTGTAATATCAAGAGTTCGGTTGATGTGATGAGCAGTGATTTCGTGAAGTCGGGGTCACCGTTTGGGGTTACGAATGTGGACTCGCGGGCATTCAGGCATTATCAGAGTGGCGGCCGGCATGGTAATCCTAATGAAAGGAAGAGAAAAACTGGGAATAGGAAAAAGAAGAAGATATAGGAATGACGTTTGGTGTTGTTGACTAAATTTCCGGAAGATCTGACTTAAGATAATGTGTATCGATGATATATTTCACTGTTTTAACATTTTCATTGGTTTTAAACTAATTGCGTTCATTCATTTCAAATTTTAATC
Source organism: Beroe ovata (assembly GCA_946803715.1). Lineage (NCBI taxonomy): Eukaryota > Metazoa > Ctenophora > Nuda > Beroida > Beroidae > Beroe > Beroe ovata. The sequence continues at coordinate 77,012 of CAMPET010000202.1, read as the reverse complement.
CTTGTATGACATTGTTCGGAATTGAAGTCGATTTCCGAGCTTTGATGGTTACACCCTGCGCAAAGCTAACCACAAACTCTCACACTATAGGAAAACCATGGCATCTCTTTCATTGGAGGCAGCAGATGTGAGTAGCGCGGATTTCATTTTCTGTTTTTTCAACAGCATTTGAATATCATTTTCAGTAGTGTCAGCATTTTGTGACTGATAAGATCTTCGCACGCCACGGTTTTTGTCCCATTTATGCAGGGACATGATGTAATCAATTTCTTCACACATTTCGTAAAGATAATGAAAGCCGATTGTGTACACATTCGCACCCTCGGTGTTGCCTGAAAAACGTTGCTATGGCAGGACAGTATGGAACGCGCGGCGCCAAACACGCATAGTTTGTGTCAGTGTGCTTTTTCGGCATTTAGCGTGCGCGGCGTCACTTTTATTTCAAAGTTGTGTGTGGAATAGGCGGTGAAAATGTGTACTCATTGTTCTTGAAAGAATAGAGGAATTCTCACCTGTCTCATCCATTCTATCTTGTTCCATTCTATCTTGTTCTCATCCATTCTATCTTGTTCAGAAACTGGCAGCTGGGGAGGCTGAAGCTGCAAAGCGTTCTAAAGACAAAGCCGAGCTCCAAGCAATGCCAACCCGAACTTACCTTGATCAGACAGTTGTACCTATCCTTCTTCAGGGCCTTGGCGTTCTAGCCAAAGAAAGGTGAATAATATAGTCCTTGCCCCATGTTTGTGTGTTCAGTTAGTGTGTGGTAAGTGTTTAAGGTACATTCATAGTTGTATGCTAGGGCCTATGATTTTCGAATACCTTTCCCAGGCCCCCAAATCCGATCGAGTATTTGGCTGCTTTCCTGCTGAAAAACAAACATCTCTACGAAGATTAGAGTTTCCCCATGGGCGAACATCAAACGTAATCTGATTAACAAACTCAATTGTGGTACATCGGTGGAATTTTCAATTTTCGGGTCACTTCAGAGCTGTTTATTTATTAGATCTTTTCTGGTATCATTCATCCGAGACCACTTTTTTGGTGCAATATCATTTTGCATCGTTTCAATACTTGTTATTTACTTTATAGTATCTAATTTTCGTTCAGAAACTGTATCTGTGTCATAGCGTACGAACATACCATACATTTTGATGGCAGGAATTTGACTTAACCTCTTTTGTCGTGAATGAAAGAGAAATCAATATGCATGAGAAACAATTCCATTTCACCATGATCTCACACCCTAACTACTAACCTGGCAATAGGTTACCATGGTAACAGCACCACGTAAGGTGGTACCAGGTGACCAGATATGTCGATATGACGAGAGCTGTGTCCTGGTCAGTGGGTGTCATGTGCACCAAGGAGTTGTCTACAGCACATTACTAGGTTAGTGATGAAGGTTGCAGGTTTGACGCGTATTTTTCCAAATCCTTCTTCAATTTTTCCCATTAGGCGTCATGATGTTCCTGACTTTGTTAAAACAGGCGTTTTACCCTCATCGATGATTTTTTGCAGGATATTTAAGCACAGTTGAGAATGGTGATAAGAAAGAGATAAAAGTGGAACGGGTCAACAGATCCCAAGCACATACGGCTCTCCCGAAACCCAATGATGTGGTCACGTGTAAAGTGGTGTCCGTCAACCCACGTCAAGTCAAGGTCCTCATCCTTTCCGTGGCCGGGAAACGTCTTCCGACACACTTCAGAGGTAAACAATATCTCTCTGATATTGTATCGTGATACGAATACTCTGGATAAATTTGCCCTCGCACTTCACAGTGGAATTTTCGACATAACAGGGTCTATCATTGATATACTTAGACAAAATCCTAAGGACAAATGAATTTATTGCGCAGCTGAATTATTCACACTTCCCATCACACAGGAATGATAAAGAGAGAAGATATTCGGGAAATGAACAAAGACTCCGTGATCGTTTACAAGTGTTACCGACCTGGAGACCTGATACTAGCTCGCGTCATATCGATTGGCGACGTGTCTTCGTACTTCCTGTCGACGGCAGAGAACGAGCTGGGTGTGGTCTTTGCTCAGAGTAGCGCTGCCGGACAGAGCATGACGCCTGTCAGCTGGTGTCAGATGAAGTGTCCCACGAGTGGTACTCGGGAACACAGGAAAGTAGCGAAAGTGATAGCCAAATAAACGCTGACTTTATCACCGAGTGTGCATGGACATTGCGGGGGATGTTTTTAGCTTATTGTTCCGATTTTCAAGTTTTTAATCTCTTGCAGAGCGTAAGGAGGTATCATTTCCTGGTGATTTAAGGGGCAGAAACGGTACTCGTTGTCGTCATATTCCGTGGCTTTATACGAGTATTTATTGAGAAAGTTAACCTGATATTGATATTGATAAGGCAGGCCGTTATCGTTTAATGGAATCATGCTCATATGAGACGCGACCTCCACGGAAGCGATGCCAAGAAGTTATTAGATTATGTCCTAGAAGCAGAGTCGCAGTTAATTTGAAGGATAATTATATCTGTTTGGATAATCTAATTTCCTCCTCCTTCACGAAAGACACAATCTCCGAACACCAATTCCGCTCTTGTTTTTCTGATCAAGGTGTGATGTGTCGGTTTTTATACTTAACTTTGGTCCTTGTGATCACAAGCCTTGCTGGTGTGGCATCAGCACAGTCAACCGCGGTGGAGGAAAAGCTGGCGAAGCTGGAAAACGATATCATGGAGCTGAAGCAGGATTTACAGAATCTGGTGTCCACATTCAGTGGGGCCGGGATGAAAGGGGAGCCGGGGGAGCGTGGTCGTGATGGTAGTGACGGTGCTCCAGGGCTGGATGGGAGTGACGGTGCCCCAGGGCTGGATGGTAGTGACGGTGCACCAGGGCTGGATGGTAGTGATGGTGCACCAGGGCTGGATGGTAGTGACGGTGCCCCAGGGCTGGATGGTGCTAAGGGAGAGCCTGGTCGTGATGGTGCAGATGGAATACCAGGTCGTGATGGAATTTCTCCACGAGATCGCAAGAGGAAGTATATCCTCCTCAAGGGTGAGCCTGGTGTGGATGGTGCTGATGGAGAGGATGGGATGCCAGGGATGGATGGATTGGACGGGGAACCTGGTCCTCAGGGCCCCAAAGGAGAAGTGGGCCCACAGGGACCAAAAGGGGAGCCAGGGATTTAATCGTAAAACTGATGATCGTCTTCCTCATTTTTATTTCAAATGCGATGTCAAATACCCTTTAATATCTTTAAATGATACTTGTTTTGGACAGATTATTGACAATTGATGAATTTGACTGGGCCAGAACTGGGCTCAACTTGATACCTTTTTAATCCCTTAATTATATACAGTAGTATCTTTTGTTACTCAGTGATCACAATTTATTCAAGTCCAATTACTCAAATAAATACCGTCATAACAATAGCAAATTCAACTCTAAAATCTAACAGCCCTTGGGTATTAGGGAACTATCATAGTTCATCAGCGTTCTCAATGAGAGGGCTGTGTAAACTTGTGAGGCGATGTCTGATGCGTAACATACAGCACTCCGATCGTAACTACCGCACTTACGAGGAAAATAACATCAAACCACCGATGATAGAAGTTGAAATGAATATCCCCGAGGACCTCGGTGATAATAACCCGATACTCTGGAGGGAGGTTCATCCTCATGAGTAGGACACAGGACACGAAGTACATTCCCATGATCTGAGCTAGGAATAGCACGAGCAGATTACTGGATTTCGTGCTAGACACGGCGTAGAACCACTTTATAAGGTTGATAAGAAGACCACGGATTGAACTGAGGGAGACACAGGGTGAATTTCATGAAGATAGATATAAGTGGTGTTTGGTTTCCAAATACGTCGAATTTCGAAAATCACAAAATAATTGATTTGCAGCGCGTATATGCCACTCACCAAACAATGATTATTCCCACGATTATGAAACTGAGGTGTTGAGCCCAGAATTGGGCATCAAACTTGAAACCGAGCCAATCGGCCGAGATCTCGAGGCCGCGTGATATTGGGTCCTTCTTACCCACACGATCAAACACAATGTTGACGGTACACATGAAAATCTTGTATGCGAGATATCCTGAGCAATTTGGATTGTGATTTGGATTGGTCCTGATTGAAGTATAGGGAGTGATTTAAGGGTGGATGAATCAATATACATTATACAGCATCACGAGAGAATTGTACCTGAGAAAATGTGGCCCGTAAAGTTAAAATAACGTCCTAGTAGAGTTTGGCTGATTGCGATCCGTTCACGCATCGAGTTCATATCCACTATCTCCAGATACAACTGGTGAAGGGTCATGAATCATAGGAGAAATCGCCGAGATTGGTGGCGTTATTATTTTGGATTGATTTCTCACATACCTGTCTTGAGAGCTCTTCCATTGAAGTTATTTCATCGCAAAGCTGCGCAACAGTCTCGTTTGTCCGTAAAGAAGATGTTAGTTTGGACCACCAGCCCTCATCTTAACACAAATTAGGTGGGTCAATTAGAGGGTTACAACACTTGGGACGTTGACAGTTAAACATTGAACTTTTGGTGAAATTTTACTATTTCTTATTGTAGTAGGTAAGTCACAAACCTTTCTTCTGCTGATTGTTCCCTTTCTGCTCTTCCAACAACAGTTTCCGCTTTTTGTTCCCGGTCATCTCTAAAATTTGCAACATTCTCTTTTCCAAGTTCTGAGGGGAGAATTGCATACATTTATAAGACGTGGCAAAATCACGTCCATTAATCCTGCAAATTGGCCGGTAAATATATCAATTATCATTCTGCTTTCTTGTCAGAACTCACGTTAACATCGACAGGTGTAACGTTCCTTGCAAAGTAGTCCATGTATGTGTATGGACAGTTGACAGCACCAAATCCTGACAGGATGGCCATCAGTGTCACGCCTATCACCCCAACTCGACTGAAATGGTTTGAAAGAATAATAAATTTTGGCCAAAATTCACCAATTGGCCGGCTGTTAATTGGATTTTTGCGCTGATCTGATCATTCTGATGTCGCCGCGCGTTACACCTAATAAAAACGCGCGCGCGACAGGCTCTTTTGCCAATTATCGGTTATCATGATAGAGCTGATATGGAGTTATCATTATATGGCCGGTTGGAAACTTGATCTGAATCATGTGATAGAAAGTCTGTTGAAACAAGCCGGAATTGCCATTCTGTGCGTGTCCTGTTAAACAAGGCACGATACCGGCAAATGCACGGGCTTTTTAGGACCGATATTGTATGATTCCTGTTTTACAGCATGGTGTCCCCCGATATTGAATACGGGTGTATAGGAATAGTATGACATGTACCTGATCATCTGCTCGATGCTGAATATTCCTTGTTTGGGGTTCATCAGGGGAAAGGGGTCACCAATCCTCCAGAAGAGGTAGAAATAGACAATCCATGAGGAGAAGCAAAATAGGGCCGTCAAACCGGGCTTCTTTAATATTCTGAAAAAAGTGAATCATAATACATCCTAGATCAGGGCTTGTAAACCATTTTGAGGGAATTAACTTGAAATTGAGTTTACCTGAGGCTGTTGAACACAATGTAGCTCATATACAGGGGCAGAACTACAATGAGTAGGATAAGTGCGAAGTAGAGGTTCAGTCTCCAGTGGAATAGTCGCGAGGATAGATCCATGACGCCCAGAATTTCAAATATGATCAACTCAAACATGCTACAAGACATGGTGAACGTCACAGCGAACAACACTTGCACTGCACGTTGGTGGATCTGTGAGGGGAAAGGATGTATGAAAACATAACGGCGGTGTAATGCCACCTCATTTGAGGGTTAATTAGGGTTAATTAGGGTTAATTAGGGTTGATTAGGGTTGATGAAGGTCAATGCTCTTGGGAGTAGTGACTCAAGGGTACCTTAATTAAGGTACTTGATAAAGGAGCGATAGAAGAATTGTGTTATAACAAACCTCGTAGTTGGAGAATAGCTGTAGCATGAAGAACAGATAACCGAATATGAAGAATAGCAGTTGACTGGTGAACATAATCACCGTATCGGCCACAAAACCTAACATGATGTCTTTATCAGCTCTACCACTCTGTCCTTTTATCGGTTGATGTAATAGGCGGTCATAAGCTGATGAGATGCTTGTCAAGGATGTGTCAAGGACTTATACCAGGTTATTGTAACATTTAACAACGAAAACTGTAACATGTTTCATAGGAAGATAAGTAAACCATCGTGCGTAACATAAACGAAATCAATAAAATAACAAGCAGCTATACAGTATACGATAAAAATCTGAATAATCAAATATGAGATAAATCTGAACTTCAATAATTATTCTACATTAATTCGTTTCTCGAAACACATGAAAATCGATAAAATCACACAATTCAGTATCAAAAAAGAGAAACATTAGCACGTCTGAAAAACAACATCAATTTAATTTCCACATATTCGATCATCACTTTCTCCCACNAACATAATCACCGTATCGGCCACAAAACCTAACATGGTGTCTGTATCAGCTCTACAACTCTGTCCTTTTATCGGTTGATATATAGGCGGTCATAAGCTGATGAGATGTTTGTCAAGGATGTGTCAAGAATGTGTCAAGGATTTGTCAGGGATATGTCAAAGACTTAAATTATACCAGGTTATTGTAACACAATGAAAACTGTAACATGTTTCATAGGAAGACAAGTTAAACATCGTGCGTAACATAAACGAAATCAATAAAATAACAAGCAGCTATACACTATACAGTATACGATAAAAAATCTGAATAATCAAATCTGAGATAAATCTGAACTTGAATAATTATTCTATATTGGTTTGTTTCTCGAAACACATGAAATTCGATAAAATCACACAATTAAGCATCAATAAAGAGAAACATTAGCACGTCTGATAAATAACATCAATTGGATTTCCACATATTCGATCATCACTTTCTCCCACCACGAAAATTGAACAAGTCCCAGAAAGACCATCTCCTGGTCTTCTTTTCAGCACTTTTCCCCTTCAGGGGATCGGGATCGGTGCTCGGAACCTCACTCTCGGGTAAATTTAGATTGATCAACAGTTCGATTGTGTCTTTGTCAACGAAATCCATGATGGTGACATTCAGGTTGTACGAAGCTTTGAATTCTCGATACCATGACGCCAAGTTGGGATGCAGAATCGCCGCAGCCTGAATCGAGTAATCGTAAATTCGTAAATTTAGCATAGAAAAACTTTAGTATCTCAAATATCCTTCAATTCATTAGGTATTGGTATTTGAGTATGTGGTGCTCAAATCTGTGATACGGATCGTACGAACACCCCTTCCTCAATCCCCACACTTTCCTGTCCCACTCTCCTACCTCCTTAACGCTGGACGGAGGTCTGATAATGCCTGCGACAGTGTCAAAGTCCTGTGCCGTGAGAATTGTCTGACACACGTGTAACGAGACGGGCGACCGGGGCCACGACATCGTCATCTGTGAGAAAATGGGGGGAATAGGGCTACAAGCGATTTCAGTCACGTGACAGTGATTCTCGATGAAACGAGACTCAACAGCACTGTTCATAATAAATAGTGACGAAGATGGAACTTTTTTGTAATATGAAAAATCTGAAACCTTGAGATAGGTAAGGAGTTTGTCCACTTCAAATGTGTTCCCCCACGGAGACTTAATGTTCTCCTCGCTGCTCCACAGCCAGGGGAATGTACGCTGGACTCGGGTGTGGCTCCACCGGGAATTGAAACATTCTGGTCTCTCCGAGGCTGCAACAATCACCCGCTTCCCTGATTCGATCATTTTTCCGTACGTGGGAATGCCTGAGGAATGTTTGAGGAGGCGTGATTGTAACACAATCGGGTAATATATCAAGTGGTTATAGCCTATATAATACTATGTCATTTGGGGTTGGCAAAACCTACTAGTTGGGGAACTGGAGACAAAAGTTCGGGGAACTCTTCGTCAAATATAGTCAACATCCTCTCTAAGTCTTCCTCCTCACACCTTGAAATTAATGATAGAAAGTAAAGTTCAGCTTCGGTTTATATCACACAGTTTCATGCCAATAATTACTCAAATTCATATCCAAAAGGTGATCAAACTCAATGTACTAACTGATAAATGTGATTCACATCAACAATGACAATCTCGGTAGGGTGGCTCTTGACAAAGTCTGCAATTGTACTGATCTCGTCTCTAAGTGGTGCAGCCTCAAAACTGTGAACCAGGACAAACTGGTCCGTATCAAGATCATGGAACACTCTGAGATCGATGTATCGAACTCCCATCCTCAGTTGAACCTGGAATGTTATTAAGAATGAAGTAATGTATAGCTATGGTCCAACTCTATCGCAATACTACAACCTCAAACTAACCGCAATGGAATATGGCTGTGTCTTGGCCCAAGGAGCACCCACAATATCAACTAGTGGATTGAGGCATGATCCAAGGTCAGGAAGTAGATATGTCCGCCTATGAAAATAACATGATGCACAGTTCATAGCGGCAAACACAATGAATTCTGCAGGTTACAAAGGCAGACGGCATACTTAGAGCGGGAAGTTATGCAGTAAGTTCCAGAGTCATGTGATCCAGGAATAACAATCTCACTTAGTTTCTTGTCTTTGATATTGTCTCTCATGTATCCCATCCAACATTCTAGATCCATTTTAAATCTACAGCTAGGAATTATGTTTGACCAATATTTCACATAGAATACTCAATAGGTATTACTCATATTGATGTTATATATATATATCAATGAAATACAGATGGACATCAATCATGACTCTAAAAACTCTTTAAGAATGGCAATATTTACGAGTTAAATTGAATAGAAGCTTTTGCAGCTGGGCAGAAAGCCTAATGGGCAAGCACTTCTCCATCTCTGACTTCATAGAATAATTACAAATTCAATCCTAAATGCTCAATTCATACCTCTTTGGTAAGCCAGCTCTTGGATTTTGTCCATACTGTTTTGATTTTACTTTCCTTGACTTCCAATTCAAGGTCTTGATCCAGGCCTTCAACTATTGACTCATCCACATCCTGCATCTCCGCAATGTATTTCCCATACTTCAGTAAATCCCGCTCAGTTGTATCTGAGCTCGTTGCAGGCTTATCTTTCTCCAATATTTCATCTTGGTATGGAATTGCCACTCCCTTTTCACTGACCCTCATGGGATCACCAGATTTGGCATACAAAACCTCTACTCTCTCTGCCGGGTTGCCATTAATATCTATCAGAGTTAACTCTTCTATTTTGATCTTCTTATGTATGGCTTGATGAGTAGGATCATCATCCGTTTTCCTTGATTCAGGTGGTACCTCTTCTAAGGCCATATTGATGTTACAAACTTTAGCATATTTTCCGTCCTCACTTAACCACACAACTCTACCATCAGTTGCTGCATGTTTAGGGGCTCTTTGCCATCGGCAAATGTCATTAACTTCAATGTATCTGAATGGTTTTGAATTTGGACCCTCCAAGTATATCTCTTCCCTGATTTTATCTCTGTTGACAAATGTCTTCCCAACATATCTCCAGTTGAGCATTGCAGCTCCAACATTAGCTTTTCGTATCATTCTAATAACAGTATTGTAACTAAAAGGATGATAAATCAGTTGTTAGGCACTTAATTGCAGTAGGTACAGTGCAAAGCCAATTGGGTATCTCAATAATCTTAAATTTTCTGATATGATTTTTTGGTAGAATCAATTGCATGTTGAAATTATTGATAAGGTCTCGTTCACATATTATGTATTCGAAATTTCGGCATTTTTACACCTNCCCCCCTTCTGACGGAAAGGTCTGAAAGGAACAAAGGAATATGATGTAGAGCATTCTCAAGTGGATTAAAAGCTAAATGGGGAGAGGGCAAATGACTTTGAACTGACTGTTAGAATTCAGATCCCTAGGCAAACTTGAACATTTTGATCCAGAACTCGACAAACATGCCAGTAGGATGTTCACAGACTCGGCTACACTCACCCTATAGGATGCTTTCTGGTTTAATTGGGTAGTATGCCAACTGTTATTCACTGTATTGTATCCAGTCTGGCCTTTTGGCCATTTTGAGTGGGATACTGAGTTTACACGCTCAGTAGAGAGGATACAGAGTAAGTTTAAAGTGATACATGCGTCTTTGAAGGGAGCAGAGTAAGTACTAAGTTGCATACAGTCGGTAGAATAGGGCACAGTGGGTGCTAAGCTAGATACAGCTATTACACCTCTTAGATTAAGCTATGTGGATTTTACTAGTGTTTCAAACCAGTTCTTAATGAGCTGATTACGCACTGCTGAAGTGTCATGTGATCTGATATCTACACCCCTGATATGCCAGGGGACCCACAGGAGGAATACACACCTACTGTAAACCTAATCAGAAAAAATGATGCATGTCAAATTTGAGACTTAAGGTCTGTCAGGCCTTGATGGCCTGAATCCTAATGATATCTTGATTAGGTAATCAAAGCCAAAACTTCCCTCCTCCTCCATAATCAAGTGTAATCATTCAGAAACCCCCTCCCCTCAGCTGATTATGTAATACTAGAAGGCCCATCAAGTGGAAGTGCTGCTCTAAATATTAGAAAGAATCAAAAAATTAGTTAAATTGAATGATCATCAAAATTGAAACACTTCAAAACAATGAAACAACAAAATGAGGCTTTTCTGTACGGGCGCATTCACTTGCTCATGCAACTTCTTAATTTCATAGCAACAGCGTAAAATGCAAATTTCTGTTTCCTTTCCCAAAACTTTTGACGCCGAATACAAAGAGTCAATGACCTAAATCAAAAATATCGAATGATTGTCCTAAATCTGCCACCTAACAAAAAATCCCAATTGGTCCAGTTATTTGGGAACAAAAACCAATTTTCTATAAGTGCCTTGTGGGCACATAAATCTGAATTCATTATTGAGTCAAGATCAAATTTATTTAAGTCGGGATATAATTATCGCCTGGATCCATACAGTTTTATTTTGCATGATTGTTTTATTTTTGTTCCTGCACTGCGTGACCCAAATACTCCGCGCGCGCTGCGCGTCTCCGTGGTTTTCTACGACTTTTCAGTTCACTGAGTAAAACAGGGGCGCGCAACAAGTTGCGAGATGGTGATTGATATAAAATGTTGAATGAAACTCAAGCTCAGAAGGTCAAAAAATAACATTCATCAGTCATAACATTTATTCATTAACGTTTATTATATTCATTAATTGTAGGATTTCACCCTACCCTTGCTGGCGGGATTTTATCCCTGGCAAGGGGCGGATTGAAAATCGCGCGCACCGACGGTAGGGTAAAATCCTACAAATTCATTAACGTTTATTATTAATTTGTTCTTTTTTTGTAATGCACTGTGCACAGATAGTCAAATACCTACTTCCATTTTATATTGAACACTTATGTTAGGGTGGTGTTTTTCAATGATACTGAATGGCATTCACAATTCACAATATATTGAAAATCGGGCATTCAGTGAATGCCCAGTTTTCAATATATTGTGAATTTTGATGGTCAGATACAATAACTCTTGTATTTTTTTATTTATTTAGTTAAATACCATTAGTCTGGTCTTTACCTTTATTGGATTTCTCACTCTGTGATATACCCGCATTTTTATGATTTCTCTTATTGCGATAAATTTTGAGTTTATCTACTAGTTAATGTTGAATTTCTTATGCTCTTTTAAAAAGTATTATTTTCAACTCTTGAGCTCACTGTTATGTATCATTCTCTATTTTAAATCGTTCTTGTATCATCTTGTTTCTTTGACATGAATTTGAAGCAAAATTTAAGTTATGATTGATGTAGCAATGAAATATGCAATTTCCTGATTTGAATTCAAAAACTCGTATGCTGACAGGAAAAGTTATGAGCTCATACATGTCACGAGTGTCGGATGATCTTGTAGCAAGGGAAGAGGAGTATCATCGAATTAATGCAGAAATAGAACAAAAAACTCGAATGCTTGTTGAGGAAGTAGTGAATCTGTCCTTAGAACAGGATACTGCAAGTAATGTTCCAGAAGCAGATGAAGTTTCAGGAGCAGGTCACACTGAGGTTCCCTCAACCTTCATTACCACACCTGTTGTACAAAGTGAAGAAATAGTGACCCAAAGGAAGAAATCTACCAACCCCTTGAGAGATGATGTTCTCCCAGTTGAGGCCCAAGAACTTGGAACTGATGCAACTCTAAGATTACTTAAGGCCAAAGTAAGAGTTCTTCAGGAAGAAGTGGATGGACTTAGTGTTGAAAACAATAAGCAGAAGCAAACCATGAGTAAGATGAAACAATCCCTTGCAACTGAAAAGGAAGAAAATTCTAAACTCAAGAAATCAATTCAGAACTTACAGAGTCAGGTTGAAAAGTTTGTCAATATTGCAGAAGATAAGAAAGCACAAAATAAAATCCTAGAATCAGATTTGGTGAATCTCAGAAAAGACTATGAAGCATTAGAACGTACTGAGAAGAAAAGTGGCCAATCCCAGAAGACATTGGAATTGCGTCTACACAGGGCTGCTGAGGAAATTGAGAAATACAAGAGTCTGCTAAGTGCAGAAAAGTCCAAAGCATCAGAGAATTCTAATTTTGATAGAGAAACCTTCAACAGTATTTCAAATGAGAATAAAATACTTCAGAAACAGAAATCTGAGCTAATTAATGCATATAAGAAGCAAATGAAGCTAATTGACATTTTAAGAAAGCAGAAGTTGCACCTTGAGGCATCTAGAATGCTTAATTTTACCCAAGAAGAATTCATGAAAGTGCTGGATTGGAAAAATGCCTAACTGAGTTCTGCAATGCAAAGGTGCAGCACTTACTTAAGACTGATGAATAACACTTATTTTATGTTCTTGTACTAATTGCTGTATATTTATCAGATGTAAATATAACGTTTTATCACAACTCTTGAAATATCTATTATCAGCAATCATGCGTATAGGTAGCATGTTTTGTTAATTGTAAATGGATATTTTTGTTCTCGACTTTAATTTTGGATTTTTGCTTTTTGAAAGTACTCGCCATTAAGTCCTCTTCGCAGAATGGTCAGTCATGGACATCATTATTCTTAATATTGAATTTGGTGAACATAAGATCCTTGCTTCAAGAGTACTGTACTCGGTTATAGTGAAGGTAGGAGTTTTTATTTCTTTACTCACATCATTTGGATTCATCCTTAATGCTGCTTTAGATCACTATTCTGATCAACCAAATCTTTCAGTGTGTGGCATCAAACAATCAGATTAAAAAGGTTAGTTCCATGTCAGAGAATATTTGGAAAGGGGGTCGTTTCCAAAATTATAGTGTTAATTTGCATTCAATTTAAGTTTGTTTATCGACTTAAGTCAGTTTCGGAAAGGACTCCCAGGTCAAAATTCAACTAGCAATATCAGTCTTCCTTTCAGAAGGAGGTGTGGAGGGGAGTAGAGGAATACTTAGAACTAAAACAACAGATCGAAAAGCATCAGTCTTTTCCAGACCTCGGGATTAGATTCTCTCCATTTCTTAAGCTTTCTTTCTGGCAATGTATGTATGACCCAATAAACTGCATTGATAGTGAACTATTGATAATTGTGAATCACCTACCATTGCTGATTCAATACCAGGTATAAACTTCTTTCCCATTTTCTAGCCGAAAAGAATCGAAAGGTCATTAATCAGAGAACAAGAGAGTTTGCGGCTTTCATTGGATTAATTCAAAGCACTGTCTTCCTGCTTACTATACAGCCTGTCAAATTCTTCTGTCAGGTACCTCTGCCTTTATTGAAGAGCCACTTTGATCAATCAAAATGGTGCCAGATAAAGTGCGCACTGCGCAGTAATGCCCAATACCAAATACTCAATGCCCATCACGTGTATATATTATCCAGGGCTTCATTATCAACTACAACTTGAAGCGTCGGAACACCATAGCTTGCTGTAAGACTCGTAACAAACGACCTAAGGATCCGGAATCTTTTGTTGCTATTTCTAACACTGACTATCAACGAGAGTGGGCCCAGGTTCGAGACATATTTCGATTTTAGAGATTCTTGAGATTTTAGTTAAATGATCCATCTTTTTTACAACCTCCAAAAGTTAAAATCTCCAAAAGTACAAAATCACTCATTTAGGTGAAAGATCAGCTGGAAATTGCAGGAGGAACGTTCAAAGAAACGCCCAGCAATGTGAGAATTACTCCAGCAGTTTATTCAGATCCTCGCTGCAGTCATCACTGTAGTAATCGGCTGTCTAACACTCTTCATCTCTCAGCTACCAGACCTGTTAGTTCTTACGGACGAAGAACTTACTGTGCTCCTTACCAACAACCGTCGAAAAAATAGAGACTCTGTGGGCAGCCAAGTATCATCTGCATACACTCCACAAATATCTTCAAACAGTGATACATCCAGCAATAACCCCTCACGAAGATCGTATTTTCAACGAACGAAGTCAAAATCTTCAGCAGATTCGATAAGTATTACGAGCAATAAGTCAGATCATAGGAATTTACGCCGTCAATCGGAACACAGTCCTTGGAACAGTCCCAAAGTAGTAAACAGAGGGCAACCCTCCTGTTGAATATCGATGGAGGTATCGGAAGACGGAGAAGAACACTCTCTTACAAACTGTACCATGCCTGAAATACGACTGACACACGATGAAGACGACTCCTCTCCGAACATTAAACCTGCCACCATAATCAGAGAGTCGGAATATTCCCCCAATAAGACGGACAGTGAAGTGACACAAGAGGGTGAGAATTCTCTGGGAACTCCCATTGAGAATAAGATCCTTGTCAGCACAAAACTACTGTCCTGTGACCACGGCGGATCTCGTGGTAGTCTCATTTCCTCGGATATCAGTTCAGAGTGCAGTGATCTGGATGACATGTTTCTCGAAGCGGAGAGCAAGCATAATATCACTGATATTGCTTTTGCGGAGGATGCCAACTCTGATATTCCCCCCGTATCACCAACCTTCGAGATTGATCTATCGGATCCACTACCGTCAAATCATGTAGAACCGAGTAAATTCAGTTCTGGTGTGCGATGTCCGGAGCAAAGACGAGGCTCAGACAACATCACACCGGTCGCTAAGCCCCGACAAGTTCACAATTTGACACTCAAACACACAGGAGTGATACCAAAGAGTCACTCATCACCTTCTCTTAACGAGATGGGGTGTTTTGGGTTTAGAGGCGAGGACTACTATCGGAATTGTGCAAAGATAGTGGCTGAGGCAAAGGAAAGGGAGCGGGTGAGGGATTACAAGGGAGCGAATGAGATGCTGCATAGTGCAGTGGAGATTCTCATTGCTGGAGTACAACATGATCCTGACCCTATGAGGAGAGAGGGTGAGTGGGGAGATTGGCTCAGTTTAGAAGGGAATACACCCCCAACTTCTCTAATCTAGAAATTGTTTTAATCAGGTTTGAAGTAACCTTTCCCTACCTACCTTACCTCTCATGCCCCTACTAACGAGACATGTCAACTCTCCCCCATCACATCCCTGCAATTAGTGTCTACCTAAGCTCACCTGGACTCACCCCCTGACCCTCAGACCATGCTCAAAACCCCCCGTATTCTGTAACCACACCCCAGGAGTTAGGCGCCGCACTGCCGAATATCTCCAGATAGCGGAGAACTTTGCCACGCAGCACCGACACCAGCAACGCAGCAAGAAGCCCATCACCATGACCATGGAACAAGTTAGAGCGTTCAGGGTGCTCTCTGTCAAAGATAGGGTCATGGTCGTACAGTCTCCCAAGAGGTTATCAGATAGCATGGATAGAACTTTTATCACCACTTTTTGTTTTTGTTTTTGGGGTTCAAACCATCAAATTCAATGAACTTATCAGTGGAAAATAGAAAGCAGATTATTTCATCATATTTGTCCCGTTTGCCACACCATCTCTCTACACCACACACAAACACAAACACACACACACACACACACACACACAAA
>CAMPET010000202.1:36374-48733 GCA_946803715.1 Beroe ovata | reverse complement strand
CACACACACACACACACACACACACACTCACACCCACCCCCGCAAGTATGAACAGGACCGCAATTTTCCGGTGACCGGGAGACACGCGCAGTATCATGATGATGGGCAAACCAAGCCTGGACTGGTCTACCCTCCTGTGGGAAGGTCTCCGATCCCAGTTCAACAAACCCAAGTTCAGTGATCTCAAGGTTAACGTACAGGTCTGTGTTCGTGTCAGGGTGTACCAGATATCGTGTCCTTTGATCAAAATATAACGCGTTTCTCATCACCCGCGTTACCCATCATGCGCGCGATAACCAATACCACGTGACAGGGTGACACGGTGCACGTGCACAGAGTTGTCTTGGCAACGCAGAGTGAAGCGCTCTCAGAGCTACTCCCCACTTCACCGGATAAAGGAGCTATGAATTGGAGTGCTCACTGCAACGATATCAACAATGCAAAGGTATGGGCTGTTACAATTGACATGACTGACTACTGCACTTTTGATCAGATACCGAACGCACACCATGGCTCTGAGTTAACATGATGAACCATATTCTGAATTTTGGTATAAAAGGGTCATATGCTATGCAACTTGGTCCATCGGACATTTTCTGTTCAATGGACACATTTTAACATATCTTATGACCCTTTTACCCTAAATATAATTTCTCAGACTAGCCACAGTCCACACCGATATAACTCCCCATATTCTCGATCATTATCCCACTGATATATACCCCCTCCTACTGACTCCTTCATAAAGTAATGCTACCGACTCCTTCATATAATCCCTGGGGAGATAATGGCATTTTCCGGCATCGATTACACCGAACAATCGTGGCATCACAACTCATGAGTGTAGTAAACAGCTCGCGCTCTGTGTTCGTGGTAATGAAGTGTTAGTGGCATTTGTGAGTGGAAGTACCACTCATTATAACCACTACACTTCACATATCAAGTGTGTGTGTATGTGTGTGTGTGCGTATGTGTGTGTGGTCTTAGGGAGTGTGATTACTTATTAGGGAGTTGAATTTGCGGACATAAGGGAGTGTTCAGTGTGTTATTTGGGAGTGTGTTGTCGGATACACCTAAAAGCCATAACAGGATTATAGTAGTCTCACGCGTAAATAGACGTCGTGTGGCTGGAAAATAGAGGTGCGCGCAGACGCACGTTATATTGTCGAGTAAAACTACAGGACACTCAAAATATCGTAAAATGCGTGAGGCAACAAACTGTGTTTTCACATAGCAAATGAAGCTGTAACGTTGTAATAACTGAAGGTTAACAGTCTGGGAAATAATTTGATACATCACGTGACTCTTACATTGAATGGAATTCCTGGGAAAAACTCTTGATCGCTGTAATTTCACCATATATGGTATTGTTTGGTAACTGTTCATTCTGTACATTGGTGATCATGAGTTCAGTGTGTGAGTGTACGGCGTGTGATCATTTTGTTTTGCACAGGAATGTGTTCACTATACATTCCTCTTGTAATGATTACTTTTCGTGTACTGTTGTGTTTGAAATGTGTGTGGATGTGTTTTGATCGATCGTGTGGGAATTTCGCATTTCTTGTGCAGTTTATAATGTCCTTGATTCCGCTGTCATTCACTTGAATTGTTCGGCGTTGCTCTTAACATGTTGATTCTGTTACTTTCCAAGATTTGGATTTTTTGTGCAATAGAGAATTACCCACATGATTGAAAAAGAACCCGGAACCGGCTGTGAATCAGTGGAGAATGTTTTCCCGATCACAAGTTCTTATCTTCACACCTCAGCGAAAAACTGCAGTTACATCGTATCGATTTTGCTTTAGAATTGTCATTCCGTGCCACATTTCATCTTTCAGGCGTTGTTTAGAAGTTGCTTTCCCATAACTGTGCTATAGCNCACAGGTTTGCCAAGACACACCTCAACCACTCCAATGTGCTCGAGTATCTGGACTTTGCCGTGTTTTACGATTGTGCGGACCTACAGGAGGCGTGCACGACCAAACTGTTCAAGTTTAACAAGAAATACTCGCTGACTAGGATAGCTCAGCCCCTAGTCAAGACATGGCTTCACATTACTGCCAAAACACTCAGTTACATCATCTCTAATGATAGGTGGGTAGGAAATCAGGCTTTTGCCAGGTGGCTTCCTTTGAAGAGCCGCCAATTTATTCCTATTCGGTCCTGAGCTCTGAATTTAAACCTCATGCCCGATAGATGGAATTGAATTCATTTGAATAACTGGAATTCATTTGAATAACTGGTATGCGCAGTATGCAATACGTTAGCATACATATCACTCTGTCATTATACCTGTCATCATCAAATAATATGTCAGCATCATTCCACGGTAGAAGAACGCTCTCACTTCATCACTATATGATAATCAGTGATAACATTCTCATCAGAGTGTCACTTCTCGATTGAGGGAGGGGTGAAATATCCCACACGGAATGAGATGGGCGTCAATACTCAATAACACATTCCTCTGATCACACCGTCTTCGGAAATTCCCCCTCTCCTCACTCATCCACACTCTTCCACCCGCACTCCCACTCTCACTGTTAAACTCACCCACACCCCAGCCTCACACACACCCCCAGCCGCACCTACACCCCCAGCCTCGCCTTCACACAGCCTAACTCAACGCCGCATTACGTACACTCACTCCCGCCTCACTCACAGTCATTCCCACACCCAGCTTCCCTCACCTAGCCTCACTGATCACTCACACCCAGCCTCCCTAACCTAGCCTCACTCACTCCCGCCTCACTCACACTCATTCCCACACCCAGCCTCCCTCCCTCACCCAGCGTCACCCTCAAACCCAACCTGCCTCCCGTACCCTGCATCACCCTCACACCCGCCTTCACTCCCACATCTAGCCTCACCCACACACAGCCTCACTCCCTCACACCAAGTCTCCCTCACCCCCAGCCTCTCACCATCTCACTCTACCTCACCATCTCACTCCCGGTCCCAGGCTGTGTGTTGAGGATGAGATAGAGGTGTTCCAGTATGTGATGTGTTGGATTGAGGCGGGCCAGCGCGAAGTCACATCTCCCCTCACACTTGTCAGGTATAACACTGAACTTCAAATTACTATCTGCGACTAGGTCTTCATACACCCGAAGAGCAGAAATGCCCCAAAATGAACAAAGCGAAATGAACAAAACAATGACCCAAATGGGCCACACGATGACGTCATCACAACACAGGTACGGTTTTCTACCAGCTAATTTCTACGCTCTCTTCGCTCTCCCGTACGTGATGAAAGTGGACCCTCCCCTGGGAGCATACCTCTCAGAATCAGAAATCTCCTGCCCTGTGTTTAACGCAGACGACTTCAGGAAACCTTCACCCGGCGCCATGGCTAGGTGAGCCCTGGTATTGTTATAATGAGAACCAGATTATCCCTCGGCATTTAATTGAACTAAAACTCCAGAGGGGTTATTGTGATTAAACATACTGCAAAAACCGTACAAAGACAATTTACACAAAGTCATTTCCTCAATTCTGTGTTTGTCTCGCACTGCAGATCTAAGTTATTTTTGGTACAGTGAATACCGGTTCAGAAATCGAACATAAGGGATCGTTAGTCTATGTTTCCGGAGATAATGATTACCCGGATATAACTATCTGTTACTATTTCTGTCCGCGTGTGATGAGAGTGTGTCACGTACCGAAATGAGATATTCATTATTTCATGACATTCACTAACTCGTATTATTAATAAATGACTTTCACTAATTAGTACCTAATTGATTATGACTCCTTCCCCAGATTCAAGACACCAAGAACTTACCGGTACTTTAGGACCGATCCAGCAACTTACAAGGAAGCCGTTATTCAGATATCTGATGATTTCTTGTCTAAAGACAAGTTAGTCCAGCAGTTCATTCCGAAATCATAAATTCACTGTACCCCATTTTCAGTTCATCATATCGCGAATGGATTGAATATTTTTCTGAGACTTTATCTCCCTCAGGTTCAGGAAAACATTCCCAATGTCGCACTTCACTCTTTGTATCGACGTTGATGAGCGTGTTACGATATCTGTGAACCTCCCCAAACGGTCCAGTTCGTCAAGGAGTGATAGCAGTGGGGGAAGTAGGGCCCGGACTAAGATATCAACTACGATACTCAGTAATCTAGACGAGGAGACTTTAGATGTAAGTGTCCATTCCAGCGTCTGTACACACACGCGCACACACTTACACACATGAATAATTGCTTCATAATGAGCTCGATGATAGTTTAATGAGGTGATAATATAATGGACTAAGGCCAGAAAAATACGGATGTCTATGCTATTCTCTCTTTCTTAGGATGAATATGCTGGAAGGTAAATAACTCATGGTCACAGTGTGATTAATTTGCAATCAACCTCACACTTCATCCTATTCACTCATTATGACGCTCATTATAACGACAACCAAATAGTCTACCTATGGGGACTCCCCGTTACCCCCAGCAAAATTCCATATCTTCCCTGGCTCGGGGTCCCGACCACAACCACTCCATCCCCGTTCACAACCCAATATCTCCTACTCGCCTAACCCCAACAGTCACCATTACCCCCACGCCCCATTTCTTCCTGGGCTCGAACTCCATCGTTCCCGCCAGGTTCCCGCCGTCACCGAATGTACCCGTCAGCCGCTGAACTGTGCCCTGCCGGAAAACAACGCCGCTCCGCCGGCGGCGCCGCGTGCCGAACAACCGCTCGCTACGTCGGGCGAGCCGAGTAACAAAGACCACCACGGGAATGAGGAGATAACTAACGAGGTAGCGGGAAATGAGGATCATCGGAACGAGGTGACCACTTCGCCGAGCAGTGTTAGCAGTAGTGCCGTGGACACGCCCAATAGTTCGGATAATCACAATAACAGCACTGTCAACGAGGAAAACTGCAACGACAATGATGTGTGAGTACAGTGAGTGGATGAGTTTATGCACATGTGGATGTTTGACTGTGATAGAAGAGAATCCGTTCATCATCATTGATGTTTTCCAACACTTCATTTCAATACATGACCTGTTTTCAGAAATAAAGTCACAACAGAGAAACCAGATTCGTGAGTATTCATTTAGTTTTGATTGGCCATGGCTCATATCGCGACAATAATTGGCAATGGAACAGCGATTTTCCAGAGAAATACTCAGTACTCAAATACAATAATTCCCAGTAAATTAGGTACTGAAATGATGTACTCTTATTAGGTACTCTAATTAGGCACTCTAATCAGGTACTCTAATTAGGTACTCTAATTATGTACTCTAATTAGGTACTCAATGTTATAATTTCAGGGGCGGGAGTTCGAGTGGAGGAGGGGGAGGGAAAGACACGCTATTCTACTGCTACTGCCTCTCTCCCTCGACCAGACAACCCCTCGCCCTATTCCGGTGGTGGAATTCAGGTGGGTGGCATCGGACTAACTTTGACATGCTCATCAAACAAGCCAATGGAACACTTGCTCTGGGTGTCATTGTTGTCAGGTGAATCTTCTTAAGATGAGGTCATTTGTCAAGATCATTTTGTTGAGGCATTGCTGTCAGTTATTGTTGTCGGTTAGGTCATCAGATACTGGGAAAATATAAAGATGTACCCAATTGATCATTGACAGCCCAACCTGCTATTGGGGGATACTAGAAGATAAATCATTTGTCCAAATGAAAGACTTTTCAATAACAAATGGCTGTAATATGGTTGAAGACTGCACTGGAATTGACGAGGCTCTCTTGTTGTTGTTGACCACTTTGTACCTCAGATCTTACCAGACTCATCATGGAACTATTATGTTCTCACCTTTCATTTCATAGCCTGGCTTTTTATTTGTTGAGATCAAGCAATTTATGCTGTATGGAAACTATTTATGAGTAAAATCACTAAATCATTTTATAGATACTTAGAATGATGATGAAGCAGACGATATTATGGACATCAGACTTTACTTTTAATTCCACGAATCATATTCCGATATATTCTTACTTCAGCCTATTATAGGTGATTTAAGAAAAACCACTGGTTACTGTTGGAACTTCCTTTTGGTATCAAACCCTTTTGGTATCAAAGCTTTATCAATGTCTGGCATATATCATTCTGTGACACGTTTTATATAATAGGCTATTTATATTGTCAAGACATACCAATTGGTTTGTGTAGAGTTCATCAAATATTATTATGATTGATTTTACCAATTTATTTATTTATCATTTTACATTTCCTCTTGTAGACTTTTGAATTGAAATTGCAGTATGTGCTCTCCTTTTTGTCGCGGCGCGCATTATAATTATCAGATGTGTCAATTTTGCCGGATTTTATGTGTCCACTGTCCATGTCTAACTTGCGCGCCAGCTTTGTCCAAAGGTCAAAATTTAGTTTATACCCTTGTCGATCGCGATGATAGACCCTGTCGAGAATTTCGTTTTGCGCGCGCGCGGCGCAAACTTATTCTCGCGGCTTGCATCTGCATCAGCGGTCTAGCATCGCCAGACAATTTATACCCAGGTGCACGTTCGTCGTTCGCGCTTGCCGGATGTTATCTGTCCGCCATGTTTCTTGCGCGCGCCGCTCGCGTTGATTTCTGATGCAGCATCATACATCATAGCCATTGTACTTTTGTAATTATTTGGCAAGCGATCCAAGAACAGGTTCGCGCAGAGCAAAATTCTCGACAGGGTCTATCATCGATCAACACATTACTAGCTAGCTACTACATCACAATAAATTTCACGGATTGTGAAAATTCAAGTCAATGAATAAGATAATAGGCTTAAAAATGAAAATTTTAAAACAATAATATATGGATGTGTGGTACCTTTGAGGCTCATTAACTTCTACTTATCACTGATTGACTGATTCACTGAATCATATGGATGATGTATTGTGTTCATCATGTGCACACCTTGCCTGCCCCTATTCTACTCAGTGGGTTGGCAGTTCATCATTCATCTTAAGAAACTAATTTTCTTGCTGCAATGTATTTGCAAAGACATTACAAATTATTGTAATGCAAGTAGCAAATGTTTCCGAGCTGTTTAACTTACATTTAAGCAGTTTCCGCACGAGTGACACTCATGCAGAAAAAGGTTGAATGTACATCAGACCTTCAAACAGTAAGGAAACTCATTGGGTTTGAATTTTCCATTGCTTGGTGTATTGAAGATCATTCTTTCCTGTTGAATTTGCTTATAAAGCATTTATCAGAAATAGAAAATGTAGTGACATCTTATCTCAATGTGGAGATATGCAGAGATTTTCCCTCCTGTTTTCCTGCATATTAAAACTCCTTTTCCTTTATGAATCAGGTAATATATTGCAAAATCTGAAGCTTTTACAAACAGTGACAATAAAGAATCATGGATTGATGTGTGCCCTGTTTGTGTCAAAGAAGTTTTATAATTTCAGTGGTCTCTAATGTGAAGCAAGAATTGGACACTAAGATAGCAAGTCTTGATACTCTTAATGTGAAGAGCAGCTTGGATGCAATTGCTGAGATTCATAAAGTTTTGGATGATGATCAGAATGGTGCTGTTGATAGCCTAGAGAGTGAAGATGTAAGTTCATGTGTTTAATTAAGCATACAATCCATTAGTATCTCTGCATATGATACTCTATGTGATATGTCTGCATATATAATTTTCAGTTCATTAGAGAAGACCTCAGCATAAATGATGATGAGCAGGAAGACCAAAGACAGCTTTCTTTACACAAGGGTGACAACTCTATATCTGTTCTTGATTTACAGAAGAACTGGCTGAGTAGTCAAGGTAAGTAATTGCATATTCCATAGGAGGCAACCACATAGTTCCATGAATGAACTTTTGATTGGTCTACTGAGAATTGCTTAAATTAATTATATGTTACAAATGCTTGATTAGAATGTAGACTGATGATTCTGTTTAGGAGTGGACTTTAAAATAGATAAATCTTGCCTATTACCTAAACAAGGATAACACTTGACAGTGTTAAGTTCAATAACACAACTTATGAAGCATACAAAACTTAAGGGCAAATGAGTAAAGCTAGAATCACATCATGATGTCCAAGAACCGAGGTTAGTTTCAAAAAATGGACCATGGTTGCTTAGAGTGCGTTCCAGCAAAATTTGTTGGAAAAAGAATAATATGTAGACATTTTTTGTTTTACCTATACGGACTCTTCTGATATTCATAATGTCATAGGGGAAATCTTTATGATGAATTAGTGTAGGTATTATAAAGAATCTGCTGATAGCAGATGAAGACAACTGTCATTGTCCCGTTGTGTGAGAGCAATAATTCACTGGCTTTATGCTTGATTAGGTCAAGAAATTCATTGGCACAGACAGATTTCTCATAATTCACCAGTTAATATGCATCTAATTGCAAAATTGAATTGATAATAACTGGTCTGATGATGCTAAATCATCCGATTAGCATCTGCTAACAGAATTGCTCTACTTCTTTTTGATCTATTGCTGCTCCCAAGTCGTTGTATTTAATACATTATGAAGCTCATGGAAGGGATTATGCCTGATTTCCTCCTTGGATGTTCTTTTTTCTTAACAAGCGTATAAATCAAGACCTGTATGTGTATTGACCTATGTTGCATAATATATGCCTATACTAGTATAGCTCTGAATGATGTGCCTTTCATCTTTTCATAATTACTAGTTGTGATTTGTGCAGTACCAAAAACCTTCCTAGGAAAACTTTACATCTAACTGAGCTGCTCTAGCCCATTTTCCCTTGTCGTTCTTAGTGATGATATGAGCAGGCTGTCACAAATTTGTAACTGGAATGACTGCCAACTTTCGATCTTCTCCACCATATTGTGATCTATGAGCCAAAGCTGAACGCTAGTGATCCAGTATAGGCGGTAACTTCCCCATCAAACATGGGTTGTGTGCCATGGCTCCTTCTGACTACTTCTGATGAAAAGTCACAAGAACCGCAGAATTGTTCTCTCTGCCAGTACCATCCACTGTAGTAATTCTCTGACAACGGTACACATCAATATTTATCCTGGATACAAACAAACAGAGCTGTTATCATACAGCCAAGAGTCTTTAAGATGAATACATAACTGCTCTATAAATAGGTTAATAGCTCCTATTTAATCACATAATCGTCTACTTTAATTATCTTATTCAAGACAGCAATGATGTTGATTCTATGCTTTACCCTCGATCACTCCATTACACTCAACGATAGTCAATTGTAAATATCGCATATTCCGGTTGAGGTTCACGTACGAGTCTTATAGTTTTGGGTGAATACAATGATGCCTGACGCCTGTTCGTAAAATACGTTCGGAATGTTTGTGACGTTTTTATGAAAATAGTTTCTGTTTCAAAGACTTTGAAATAGAAACGGGGTATGACTGTATGATCTATTTATTGCCTCTCCCCAAATTTTAATTTTAATGTTCCGAACTCTGTTAAACAGTTTAAATCTCCCAAGGAAGTGAACCGCTTTGATATTTTCAATTTTGCTTGTAATCGCCTTCCATCAAATGGCGACTTTTATTTGTTCATCTGAATACTTAACCATCAAAACAGCTTTACCTTGCCTTATACAGTAAACTGTAATGAAAGCTACATTAACTGCAATTTCTATATTTTAGTGCCTAAAATAGACATGTAGAAATAATTGCAAAATTTTGGTATGTTCAAAATTAATCGAGTTCTTCGTGGAGTACCTATTTCCCCTATTATTATTGATGAGTACCTCACTAATGGCCCTAATCTAGAGCGTTGCGAAGTCCTTCTGCTTTTTGTCTCTGTACCTACCAGGTTATGGAGAGGATTGCTGTAACCAGTTAACTGTGGATGAATGTAGTAATTATCAGTAGCTTGGTCTAACAAAACCAGTTGACCAGGTTGCGAAGCACTCTGACGTCACTAACTACTTCCATTACATGATTCTTGTAACCATGGCCATGATAGTACCCTGGATCAGTGAATCCTTGTTCCTATAAATATAATAACTGCAGCTACTACTGGTAACATTATCCTAAAGTATTAGCCTATATCTTCCATAATATGCAGGGCTGGGTCAGGAATAGTAATTTGGGAGTAATGTTAATAAGTTGATGAACTGCAAGCATGAGTTGTGTGGAAGTTTTGGCAACATTTCTTATTATACTTGACTTGTATCTGGTCAATGTTAGTATTTATAAATCCTACCGATCACCAGATTGAGATTGTGTTACATAGTGCTTTTAGAATTCCACTTTTTCGGCATAAATGTCAACCGAAGTTATTAGGTAGTAGGATAAACCTGTTACCACTTACACTTTTGTTCTATTATTCCGCCACCTCAATCACGTGATATGGCCCCCCACCCCAAGCACTGATTAATTGTTACGAGTTGTAAACTAGGTTCTTCTGCGGAAATATTAGGTTTTTCATTAAAAGTATATCATGAGATTGCTTGAAAACGAGCCTCGTTGGAATGTCAATATATGACGGGCACCTTTTTTCAATTTTCTACTTATTTCATAAGCTATTCAGTATTTCATGAGGTTGTTAGGATGAAAGTACCTACTCAAATAATCGCACCATAGATTTGTCCGGTTACATCATTATCAGTAAAACGTGCCGTGTAAGTTGCCCTCAACATATTTATCATTCTTTTTTCCCGTTTGGACTTTTTCCAGGCTCGTTATATCCTAAGGATAAGATGTTGGGAAGCTAGATTCCCCCTCCTCTTTCTCCCCGAGCAATGATCCCACCCGCTGTGACGTCACACAACCTGGTAATGAGAAACAATACAATACCAAAATATCCCTCCTTCCCAATCCATCTCTCTCTCTCTTTCACCAGGGATAAGTGAGCATTGTTGAGTATCCTACATAATATATCCCTCTTTATGATTCCCCCAAAATTGTATTGTACCATCTCGCTTGTTTTGACATTAATTCCAAATTACCATTATCCATAGGTATTTGACAATTTTTTCCTTTTTTGGATCCAAAGTATCAAGTTTTATAGGAGCATGCTATATGTGTCTAATTATCGCATATTCTAGCGCTATCCCATGTTAATATAGCGATGTGCTCCCCTACCTTGATCACGCTGTTACCCCGCGACTTGTGACCAATTTCCCCACGAAATTCCCCCCTCTTGCTTCCCCCACTCTCTACATTTGTCCCCCCTTGTTATTACGAGTGATGGAGTTGTTGTTGTTGTTGTCCGTGTTCATGCTTTTTACCGAGAGTTGTTATATTCCGTCTATTGAAGAGAGTGTTTCCTGCAGTTGCTAAGGAAATGCAAATACTTCAGATGGGTAACTTCAACGGTAAACATCACAGGAATTCATGATAACTGACTGAATAATGATTACTGATTGGATAATGATAACTGATTGGATAATGATAACTGATTGGAGCATTTTCCCTATCGTTCACGTGTGAATGAGTTTTTGACTCGTGATCAGATAGTAACTATGTAACACACCTTTTCACTATGGATATTTGTGTACAGGGATGTTACGCAACGCACAAGCTGTGTCTGTACTCTGTGTGTGTGTGTTTGTGTGTGTGTGTGGGTTTGTGTGTGTGTATGTGTGTGTGTACTGTGTGCGTGTTTGTGTGTCTGTGTGTGTGTGTCTCTGAGGAACTAAACGGTTCCATTTTCACTTGCAATCTGCAGTTACACAATAATCTGAATATATTTTGTTTATTTGTCACAAAATATGATGTCATTTCATTTTACAATCACCCTTGGCTGCATAATAGGAGTGGTGATGCAACAGTTAATCCTGTACCCTGCTGTTTTGACAGCATGCTACTCTGCAATCTAGATATTTTAGTCGAGGAGTTCATTCTGTAGAGTTGTTCATGATGACAAACTGTCAAAATTTCGACAGCTTTGACTATAATACTTGCTGTGCCCTGCATAGTGCATAATGCATATTAGTACTTTGGTAGTTCGAATTGAACTTAGAAAGTTACACGAATTAAATCACGATGGACAATGGACTTTGTGGGAGTATCATGAATCGATCCAAAATTATCACAACTAGTGTAATGTAGTTGTAGTGTAGTTACCTAATGCTATCACAAATTATAGTAATCGATCAGCTGCATCAAGATAACTAGCGCGACAGAGCGGCCCCTCGTTGTCGATAGATAGTAACTATACTAAGACAATCTTATATGAACTAGATATCATTATGCTAAGTCGGTACTCTGGATCATTATATCGTATGAACTTTTGAATCACATACATCATGGCATAGACTTCATAGTTCATAGACTTTATAGTTCATAGCTGTAGTGCAGATTGATGCATGACTGAGCGAGTTTTCGATACCGTGAGCCGTGTGGGGTCTTTTGTGAGACTGAAATCCCCTCACACACCAATCCACACCCACCCACACCCACCCACCCCCCC
>CAMPET010000202.1:0-30107 GCA_946803715.1 Beroe ovata | reverse complement strand
GACATGTGTTCTGTCCAAGATATTTGAAAAGATTCTCAGGAACCACATATTGGATTTTGTGGAGCCAAAAATTGTCAAAGATCAACATGGTTTCCTCCCTGGTAAATCGTGTGTATCCAATATTTTAGAGTGTCTAGACGAAGTCTATGATATCCTAAGCAAAAATGGGACTGTAGACATAATGTATTTAGACTTTCAAAAAGCTTTTGACACGGTTCCACATAAGAGACTTGTCGCAAAACTTTCCTGCATGGGAATTTCAGGGAAAGTCTTGAAAATCGTTGAAAACTTCCTCAAGGATAGATCATTTGTCGTAAAAGTTGGCTCTTCCTTCTCGAGGTGCTTTAATGTTGTCTCTGGTGTACCACAGGGCACTGTGCTTGGACCATTGCTTTTCCTTATTTACATCAATGACTTACCAAATGGTATTGAAAGTTTTGTGTCTCTATTCGCAGATGACCTAAAACTAATTGTCCAAGCTCAAAACACTTATCTGGACAAGCTGACTTGGAAAAGCTCATGGATTGGGAAAAGAAGTGGCTCCTTTCGTTCAATGTTAAAGACAACAAATGCAAAGTTATGCACATTGGAACTGGTAACCCTGGACACAAATATGAAATAGACGGCAATACTCTTCCTGTTTCTGAATGTGAAAAAGACTTGGGTATTTACACAAGTTCCAAATTGAACTGGAACGATCACATCCAGAAAGCTGTTAACAAAGCAAAATCTGTGTCAGGTTGGGTCTGGAGGAATATAATTTCCCGGGAAATGGATGTCATGCTAAATGTTTATAAAACGTTGGTGCGGCCTCACCTTGAATATGGTGTCCAGATCTGGAATTTGACAGCAACACATGGAAACTGGAAAATGATCATGGAAATCGAGAAAGTTCAAAGGGCTTTTACCAGAATGATCAGTGGTATAGGCTTGCTCACATACGAAGAGAGACTAGAAGCAACTGGGCTGACAACATTACTCGAAAGGAGAGCCAGAGGTGACTTGATTGAAACATTCAAGGTGACAAGTGGGCAAGTCCAATATGGTGAACGTCTGTTTAAAATGTCACGCAGTGGAGCCAACATTGTTAAAACAAAGAAAAATGCACAATTTCTATCCAATAGAATAGCCAACTACTGGAATAAGCTCCCTGCTGATGTTAAATGCTCATCATCTGTTGATACTTTCAAGGCTCACCTTCAGAAGTACAAACAAAACTGCTTAAAAGATGGCATCACCAATGGTCATTTCTGGGAACTAAGTCCAATGCTTCTGTCGAAAATTAACGATAATAGTCATGATTCATATGCCAATTTTATGCTCAGTAACCCAATTATAGCAAAAATCAAAAAAATTAATGTAAAATGATTAAACCAGAACATTCACTTGTATGCTATCAATCAAACAAAATAAATTTAACCGTATGATTTGGAATGGGGTCGAGGTTCACTGTTTATTATGTAAGAGTTGAGATGGCTATGCTGCCATTATACTATTATTATTATTATTATTATTGAGATAAATTGCCAATTGCTATCTCATTAAGGGGCCAGTTAAATGGGTATGCATATTGACTTTTAAGAGAGAGTTCTTCATAGGGAGAGAGAGTTCTTCATAGAGAGATTTGGTCATAGAGAGAGTTTTTCTTAGGGAAAGAGTTCGTCATAGAGCAAAAGTTCGAGTTTTGATTGATGTGTCTATGATTGCTCCTCAACAGAGAACTTCCAGACTCAACGATTTTTGTTTTCTCTGAGTCAACATCTTACAAGAAATAGAGGAAGTAACCCGGCCTACACACTTTTACTTAAGTCTTCCCTGATACGCGGTTTTATTTGATGGCCACTTCATTGCAGCAGTGGAATTCTCACTTGATTTCGCAATTGAAGCAGACGACACTCTTAGAAATTATTTGAAGTATGCGTATGGAATTATTTTTGCATGCGCTAGTGATAAACGTTATGTTATAATCAGTGTATTTCCTCTAAAAATAAGCACTGACTTTGTTGAGACGTTGTGACAAAGTACGACTTAAGATGACGGAAAGTCTCTTTGTGTCTTTCCCCTCGTCTTATTTTATAGGTTTGACTGACTTATTCCTTATTCTCACTGGCTTATTCTGTCTCATTTTCACTGAAAAGCATAGTTAATGACTATCATGGAAAGTTGGAACTGATTGTGTTGATTATAGTTGAGTTCCGTTACATCACGTTACATCACGTTACATCACGGCCACACGTTATTATACTGCATATATACACAGTCGGCCAGCGCGTATAAATTAACCGCGGATGAAGTTCGGCAGAATAAGTGCAGAGGTCGGGTAGTCATCAGTATCATAGAGGGCACTCTACAATAATAGAGTCCGTTTATCATTTATCATCAGCTCCTCCTTCTATTTAACCGTCTCGTGGTCCATTTGCGTTGTGCGTGACCAACAACAACAACAACATGATGTGCTATGCTGCGTATAGCATTGTATCAGGTGCGCGAGATTGATTTTCGTCTTGTTATTCAGTTATGACATAAATGTCACATATGAATTATAAATACCTATATAGGTGGGAGGAAGGTATCTACTTGAATTTTCTTGGAGACTGGGCATCATTCTGTTGAAGAACGTGACCGTCAATCGTTAAGGATAGTCACAATTTGTGCGTGAGGGTAGATATTAGACTTTAAAGTAGTTGGTTTCTCTCCTTTTGTGTGTGTGTGTTTGTGTGCGTGTGTGCGCGTATGTGTTCGTGTGTGTCTGTTTGTGCTGGGGGAAGAGAATTCAGGAATGAATCATCGCATTCTTGACATGGTTATTGGTTAGTCAATAACCAATGGTCTAAGCTGAACCCTTCTGACCCCGTAACCGAGCAGTGGGCTGCCTGTGGTATCGTAATCACATTGGTTTTTCTCTGCACACTTGATTAATGAAGAAGTTTCCCAAGTGACCGCCACTATAATGTCCGTGTAGTCAATCATAACGAGATGATGATGTTATGGGGAGATGAAGTTGATACACGTAGTACGTGTCACGTAGTGATCCCAACGGACACAGACCTACACACACACACACACACAAACACACACACACGTGCGCATTGAGTACACAATATGTTGCCCACATGAGTTTGATTAAATCTGTTTGTTCTTGTTGGGGTGGTGCATTATGGTTGTGTAAGGTGTGTTTCTCACAGTGATTGTCAGCTTCTTATGAAATTTCTTGATGGGCGACCCTTCCGTGGCCCCGGATTAGATTATGACGCTTCATCGTGTTTTGACCACAATGTTGCGCAATGCACACGTACACATTACACATAGGTACACAGTACACAGTACACACAGACACAAACAATAAGCATATGCACAATCATAATATACTCACTGACACACAGACAGACATACAGACAGACATACATGATACAGACAGACATACAGACAGACATACAGACAAACACACGCACACACACACAACACACACACAACACACACACGCACACAGTACACACGCACACGCACACACACACATACACACACACACAGACGCGCATACTGTGTATTGGGCGTTGCTTTGAAACGTCACTGTGTCATTTAGCATGGGTTATAGAAGCAACCGCAATTTACCGAGTGGTCTCTCTCAGTGAAATATCGCCTCTTCCATCACAACGCTCTCTCTTTCTCTCTCTTCTGTTTAGAATCGACAGGATTTTATTTATTTCCTTCTCTACACGTACACCCACACACAAGCATACACAGACATCATACAGTCATACACCCTGCTGTACAACAGCCAGGGAACACACAACACGGGCTGATTTCGGTTTTCTGGAAGATGGGTATATTCGTTAAAGATCTCACTCAAATGAATATACCCATCTCTTCTGTTTGTCCTCTTCAACAACGTAGTTCATTTCACTCTTTTCTATTAATAAGCTTATATAAACTAGTAGGTTTTCGTAGTCGTATCTTATGCTAGTGTTACCTATTTATGTGCCTCCCATGGTACATTTAATAACTCTTCCAATAATTTCTCTACTCCCACTCGCCATGAGATATCATTCAATACTTGTATCATGTAACAGTCTCTTGATAACTCTAAACTGAATTCAACGGCATGAAAAATGGTATAACTGGTACTCATAACTTTCTCATACTCATGCATGCACATAATATGGAAGCAGTTTGATATGGGATACGCTGATAATATGACGTCGGTATAAGTTGGTTTGATATTATTGAGATGGGTATAACTTCAAGTTGAGCATAAACTCACATAAACTCACATAGTACATATTACACAGTAAACTCACATAGTACTTTTTACATAGCATGAGGTTCAGGATGTATAATCATGATGTGGTCAATGACTTATCGAACAGTCGTGTGTACTGCCGGTATTATATTGGCCAAGCACTATACTAGCAGTGGGCGATATCGTATTATGTTAAAAAGGTTTGGTTTAAATATTCATCATTAAATATTCAATATTTTATTCTATTCCCGTGTTATGAATGTTTAATACATTCTAAGCTTCGGAGCTCTTTTCATTTGATTGCGGTTTTGTGAACGGTCCACAATTCCATATTCTGATCAATGGTCATTGGTCAGTGACCATTGCAACAATGCAATGACTTATGACATCATAATAGATCCAATGACACGTCACGGACGCAGATATGACTTTTGAAATAAATTGACTCGCAATTTAGCTTCCGATCTCATTATTCGGAGACTCTATAAGGTATTATTGTATTTAAGGTGCTTTCGGAACAGCATTCGATATTTTTACAATTCACTACATAACCTTCTTGATTATGCCTTTTGAGACGCTTGACTCGCTCGGATTGACTTGTTGCTTTTCGATTGTTTCTCTGTTTGTGACCCTCTCTGCGCGTGTTTGTTTGAGTGGCTCCGGACTCTTTAACTATCGCACCGTCACAAGATCGATTGACAACCGATCATACAATGACTCGTCAATCGTCATCTCTCATATTTTATTCTGATTTATGTCACCATGACAACCGTTATCACTCTCCTCATATTCAGGGGAGATGGAATGTTTGATCATAGCCAGGTGCCACACGTGCGCCATGCCGCAGTGTTAACTGACGTTATCCACCGTCCCACCCGCTCAGACTCTACCCCCTCATGTATAACTCCTCACATTAGTAACAACAACACGCGACTGAGATCCCACCGACCGTCCCTGCCGTCCATCCTGTCCAGTTCACTGTCCACAACATTCACACCGTCCCTGTCCACCTCCACCCCGTCCTCGCTCTGCACTTCCCCGTCCTCATCGCGCGTCCACTCGCCGCTACCCTCCCCACAAGCTGTGATCAGGAGATCGTCGCTGTCTTGCCGGAGAGATAGCTCACCGATAATCCTCTCCCACCCCTCCTCCCAGCCCATCTTCATTGCCCTGCCCGTTGCAGGGGAGACGTCAGATAAACACCCAGAACCACTGCAATTCTGTCCTGTTACCTTACATCAGTCGTCCTCTTCTGTCCAGCTGACACCGGGTGACAGTCCTGGTGTCATGACATATGTCCTGCTCAATGACACCTGTGATGTCCTTCCACCGGCTGTTAACAGTGAGGTGTTAACATATCCCGATGACATTGATGAGTTGGAGTCTTGTGAATTTGCCCCGGTGGAGTGTGAATCTGATGATGATCCGATCCTTGATGTGACCGATGACTCGATAGGAGTAACTGAGATTAAGATATTCCATGCTGCAAGTGATGACGAATCATATGATGAAGATGATGACATCACCGTGCCATTCGACGAGAGAGCGAGCAGTATTGATCTGGATAGGAGTTGTGATGATCGTACAGTTATTGACGATTCTTCCCACCCCGGTGACCAGATTGACTTGCTAAACGATGTCCTTCCCATGGAAGAAGAAGATAATGATTATAAACCGTGTGGCAAGAGGTCGAGTATCCGTGAGAAAAGCGGTCCTGACACCCCTGACAACGACCATGACACCACGCCGGATGGTGGTGAGGTGTCAACCGAGACAC
Source organism: Beroe ovata (assembly GCA_946803715.1). NCBI lineage: Eukaryota > Metazoa > Ctenophora > Nuda > Beroida > Beroidae > Beroe > Beroe ovata. The sequence continues at coordinate 24,090 of CAMPET010000202.1, read as the reverse complement.
CGCCCTCCTTTGAAAAGGTAGACCTCACGACAACGTATACCATGTCCACGTTGCAGAAGAGGGTGTGGCAGGTGCTGGGCGTGGTTCTGGTGGTCATCTTGGTGAGGATTGGCCATAGTGCGTGGCAGTTGGTGCAGCAACTCGAATCAGGTGGGTTTAATGATGTTTTTCCATTCATTTGATACTCAGATATTTCACATTCGTTATCTTCATTTAGAGAAAGTTGTGAGGATGAATGTTTGAAGATCCTTCCTTAGTTTGACTAACAACTACCTTATCATTCTTTGACCAAATCTATTATCAGCATTATTAATTAACACTTAGTTAATTGTGTGCGTGGTTTATGTGTGTGTGTCTGTGTGTATGCACGTGTGTCTGTGTCAGTGTGCGTGTGTGTGTGTGTGTGTGTGTGCGTGCGTGCGCCGTACGTGTACACTGTACTATGTGTGTGACCATTGTCTTTACTTTTCTCATTGTCATTTCCTCTTTTATAATATGTAGGGATCCTCTTGGCTATACAAGACTTCATAGTGACGTAGGCAGAAGTTCGACGCTCCCAAGTGATTATGAATATTCATACATGTAGATAGCAACCTCTTAACCTACTCCTCTCAATATTTATTTTAGGGCTGAAATATTTCATGATAGAAGCACGAAATCTCACTAAAACTAAAGAATTGCCTCCTCATATATCTGAACCCAACCAATAGACAGTTGAAAATCAAAATAGTTTACCATGCAATCAGTCGACTGCAGCAAGATTAATTGTGTAGGAATGCAATATCGCTGCAGACAATTGGAGAGTGATTGGAGAGTGAACTGTAAAATCGGCAATATTTAAGTATTTAGCGCCTCACTGAGTTCCAAATGAGGGTAGTAGGTGCACAAGACATCATGTTGACAGGTTAGGTAGATGTTCTTTACTAAAGAGAGATCTTCACTTATTGGAGGAGAATCTCCATAGTAAAAAGCAACTTGATGCTTTTTATCAGCAACATTAAGATTATGATATTTTTCTTCTGACTCATTTTGGCCGAAGGAAAGAATTTCCGCAATTGCCTCTGATTTGATCCACATTTTCGTTGAACGTTCCATAGGTATCTAGGGCGATCTAAGAACCAGACACACTGTGCATTAGGCAGTTATTGTTTTTATGTATTTCCAATCTATCTATTGTTTTTTATGTTTTTTATGTTACCTTTGTTGGCTCATTAATAAAGCGAAGCCCCAGGTATTTGATTGGAATCTCAAATTCATTAGAGCTCAACACCTTGATATTGTACAGAGCATCCATTTAGCACTGAGGTTCTGTGTAAAGTATACATCAACAAAAACTTATTAAAACGGTAAAACCCCATTTAGATGTTTTCTATGGCCCGCTTGCTTCGCTCGGAGTCACTTATACCAAAAACGGTCAGATAAATTTTTCCACTCCAATTAAACTTCCAATGGAACAGTAACATCGGTCATTAAAAAATATTGTACCTTATGGAAAAGTACAATGGTCAATCAACTTTTGGAAAAGTACAATCAACTTTTTTGGTGATATTAACACCTATTATTAACATCGGGAAAAATGAATTCTAGCTTTTGGTAAGTTAGTGAGATGGGTAACGAGTTTTGTTTTTCAGTTCACAACTGGACCACGGATGATGTTGAAGTGTGGCTTAAAGACGTTGTCGGCTTGCCCCAGTACTTGCCTATTTTCAAGAAGAACAAAATAGACGGCAACTTTCTACCCAGGTACTCCACCCGAACACTCAATAGTGAACGATTATAACCATAATTATCACTGAGAGTCGTGGGATTTAACCCGCCGAAAGAATGGCGAGATTGAGATTGGGGTACGGAATACCCAACTTCTAGAATACCCAATGTCGCGAATGACCAGCAGGAATTTGGGACATTGGGTTTCCTAGAAGCTGTATATTCCGTACTGTTACCATCGCTGCAGCGATTTAGAGAGATCAGCGCGTTGATCTCTCGAAATGATGTATGTTTAATACCTCAGGTTAGCGTTGAACACAGATCATCTTATCCAGACACAGCTGGGGATCTCAGATCTCAATCACAAGAACAAACTCATCCTAAAAGCCATGGATCTTGTTCTGTTCGGCCCTCCAACAGGTAGGGAAGTGCCACGTGATTCAGGGTGTCACGTGTGATGTGGTTAGCAATGTTCCCGATTTGTGAATTGGGTGAATTGCATCATTGTCCATCATCCAGCTCCTATACGCGATAATAGAGAGAGTTCAGTGATACCAAAGCAAGTCATCTGCCAAACAAAGTGTTAACCATATCTGGCATGAGACCAAATCCTTCTCAACACTTCCCGTGAAATTCACGTGTCTCATTGTACCGTCACGTGACCCATTTCTATCCCAGTGTTTTACAATCCGCTGAAGGATGCTCTACTGGCGCTGGCTATTCTGGTTGCCGTATCTGGACTATTCTTCTCCACAGTACAGCGGAGAAAAGCCCAAAATCAGGTAATTTTTGAGAGTGTTCGTGTCTCGTACCATTGTGTCATTGTCTTGTGTCTCAATGTCTCGTGTCTCACTGTTTCGTGTCTCTTTGTCTTGTGTCTCACTGTTTCGTGTCTCATTGTCTTGTGCCTCAATGTCTCGTGTCTCAATGTTTCGTGACTCACTGTTTCGTCATTCGTGTCTCACTGTTTCGTGTCTCACTGTTTCGTGTCTCATTGTCTTGTGTCTCATTGTCTTGTGTCTCATTGTTTCGTGTCTCATTGTCTTGTGTCTCATTGTCTTGTGTCTCACTGTTTCGTGCTTCAATGTCTCCAATCTTCATTAGTCAGGGGGAGAGAATCAGTGCTTGTCTAACGTGAACGGATGCAAAATTCTTGTTATCATCATCACTCATATCATTGGACTTGTTTTAATGATGGAAACGTTCATCAAAGTATACCACTTGAATCAGCGTTCGGTGTTGCATGCTGCGTAGACCCCAATCCTCATTTGGTTAAGTCTGCCCTGATTGTGACAGCAGGAAGCGATACAGGTGTTATGTTAACATCAGAGAGTCCATGGGTTGGTGTACTTATAATTGTTTAATGACTCTCACCAACGAACGGCTGAAAACATGTTTTTAAAACGGGCAATAAGTCACATAAATATTCTATACGGGAGGTATATAAGTAATTTGTAATTACCTCTGCTGAGACTATAATTACTTTCTTCTCATTTAATTATCACATGTAATTATTGTATTCCTATAGTTTCACGATGCTTCGTCACGTTTGTCTGCGAATGGTTATAAGAAACTCAAAATGACCCTTTAGTCTCACTTGCTGAGATCTCAAAGTCATAGTTACAATGTTACATATTCATTGTGATGTTGATAGCTGTCCCTTATTGCCCATATAAGGAAAGCTTATTGTTCACGACGTGTAGAACAGAATGTGGCATCACCCAGGACAAAACTCATTTCGCAGTTCCTTATCATATTATATTCTTGAGAGTTAGTCAAGACAGAGTGGTTATGTGCCTAGCCTGGCGAACACGGTGGAGATCCTCGCTGCATGTTATAAACAGGGAATCGAAACCGTGGGGTTCCGTACTGATCACTCTGTCACACAAGTTGATAGCCTAATCACATTTCGTATTGTCATCTCACGGTAGACTCTCCATTCACTGCTAATATGATGAAAGTTACACCACTATCCTGGACAATGGATCCATCTCAGATAACTGAATTCTATCTCTCACAATGTATGTAATGGACGCTATATTACAGAATACAGAATTATGTAGTAAGGATCAAATGGTTACACTATGATGGTGCACCAAGCCCGTTTATTTCCCACGATTTTAAACCAGACATACCCCTCCCCACTCTCACACACTTCCTTGCACGCTCTTGAACTTTATGACAAGTATGAGTCTTGATGGCATAATCCTCCCTCCCTCCCTCCCTCCCTCTTTTAAAAGGGATAAATGATTCTTTACTGCGCGATGGTTTAATATTGGCTACACCTCGTGGCCTGGCAAATTCATGTGAAAATGTCTCCTGCTGTACGTAAGTACTCTTGCTATACGGGATCACGTCTATAATTGTTATAGTGGTAGGGAGTGTAGAAGAGGGGTTGAGTTTGCTATGAGAAGAATGCTTGAACTCGGTACCTATGGAATGTTCGAAAATTCTGAACAAAAATATCACAGACGAGAATCATTGAAAGCCGTCATATAAGGGCATCCGAATGTTGGTGTACCAGTTTTTGTGTTAATCATTTGTTTACAGATAAGCAAGATGCTGGAGGAATGTTGGTGTGACGGTTATTGTGGTAATCATTTGTTTCTCTTTCAGATCAGCAAGATGCTGGAGGAGGTTGACAAACTACAGATAAACGAACAGAAGTTCCTCGAGATACAATCAGTGTGAGTCACTCAGTAGTCAAGGGAGTCAACGCCCTTTTTTACGCGCGTTGTTACGCATTTTCCCCGCGTTACGCATTTTCCCCGTGTTACGAATTTTACCCGTGTTACGCATTTCCCCCTGTTACACATTTTCCCCGTGTTACGCATTTTCCTCATGTTACGCATTTTCCCCGTGACATACATGCTTCCATGCCAGATGNAATGTTAGTTCACTACAGTATGCACCCACCACGTGACCTAATAAGGTCTGATCGGTTTTTGTCTGCCTTTGTATCGAAATTAAAAGCATTGCATTTACACGCGCTCAGTCATAAAATCATCAACTCAACAACAGGCTACTTATGTGACTTTATAGTAAGCCATCATTATTGTCACGGCTTGATGTTAAAGTTGGGTCTTGGGAGTCACAGCTGTCTTTGTGTGTCTGTGTGTGTATGTATATGTCCGTATCTTTGTCTGTGTTTCTGTGTCTGTCAGTGTCTGTGTCTGTGTGTATTTGTGTGTGTGTGTCCGTGTGTGTATGCGTGTGCCGTATTTGTTATCAAAACTGGGACAGTATTGCTACACTTGAATTCAATATCATTATTGTCCTTATTCTCTCTCTACCTGTACCATTGTAAATATCAATCGACCACGCCCCTCTCATTTATGTATTCACTGACATATTAGTTCACAGTTTTAGTTGATAAACAGCAATAACCACCACTGTTCTGTCAGATATGTCACAATGATATGACATATATCATTGTAACATGTCACAATGACCGATGTGACGTCATTACCATTGTATTCACCGTCACACCTCTGAATATGCGGTCTAATTAATAGCGTGCAGCTGCCATTTATCAGCCACCACCCCCGACCCTCTTATTTACAGTGTAGGATGGTGCGCTCTTTATAGACATATGTCCCAACCACTGACGGTATAAATGATATTATTAGAACACATCATGTTGTAAGTGGGATGAGAATAGTGGCGATCAGTCACTGGAATATTGGATGATTTGCGCGTAGAAATGTGATAAGTCTGCGAATCAAAGCCCAGCAATCAGTTTACACCGTAAATCTGTTACATTTGCATTAACAAAAGTCAATATGGATAGTATTGAGAGCAATAGTGCGGCAAAGGCAGGTGGTTCATTCACAAGGCATGTTTTTCCCTGTGTGTACTATCTAGTTGCTGCAAAAACAGTGACGTAGAAGTCATATGATACTGAAATAGATTCAATTATAAAACGAAAACACGATCGTTAGAAAGCTTGATGCTGAAGGTTTTTCACAGCCGCGTTGACATATTATCCGCAACGCGCGAAATCTCAATTCTATATCAAGCACGGAAATTTGTTGTCAGCATAGCGCGCACACGCGTTTATCTCAGCATTCTGTAGTTTTCAATAGTTTTTCACAACGTACCACGTAGAATAAACTCGGAATGAATGTACTCCGTAGTGGACACATCACTTTGTAGACATCACTTCAATCGATGATTTAAACACATGATTTCGCTAACCCACATTCAAATCCTGTACAGGTTACACGAAGCTGAGATAAAGAATGAAACGGTTTCGAAAGAAAAACAGAGCATGGAAAAGAAGTTGAAGGTTGAAATCTGTCATGCGAAGGTAAATTAAGATGTTAAAGCCTAAAACTAGTTAGTTTTGTAGGATTACTCCCTACCCTCGCTGGCGGGATTTTATCCGAGCGGAATCAAGATTGCGCAGCGCCGACGGCAGGGAGAGACCCTACAAATTCCTGCATTGTCGTCTTGATGCTATATTTGTTATTTCAGGCTGAAGCGGAGAGATTAGCCAGAGAACGTGAAGCGACGAAAACTGAAGTTGAACGTCTCACATTAGCAGAGCAGGAACTTGCTCAGGTGAAATGACGTCATTGTAACTTCGTGTGGCGTCAAAAATACTACACCCTTTGAACAAGGAAATCTATCCCCAATCTAACGAGTACCGGCTGAGCTTTGGCTAGAATTATTTCATGTTTTGGTCGGTCAAACCGTGTCATGATTTGAGTTCTCCCGATCGCAGGTTAGATCAGCGCTTAACAACGCCGAATCTAAGAACAGCCAGGTTTCCTCGTTTAGTAAGGAGCTCCAGGTTTATCTCAAACTGACGTATAAGAAGGANTGTGTCCGTGTGTGTGTTTGTGTCTGTCAGTGTCTGTGTCTGTGTGTGTGTGTGTCCGTGTGTATGCGTGTGTGTGTGTCCGTGTGTGTGTGCATGTGCCGTATTTGTTGTCAAAACTGGGACAGTATTGCTACACTTGAATTCAATATCATTATCGTCCTTATTCTCTCTCTACCTGTACCATTGTGAATATCAATCGACCACACCCCTCTCATTTATGTATTCACTGACATGTTAGTTCACAGTTTTAGTTTGTACACAGCAATAACCACTATTTTTCTTGTCAGATAAGACACGCAATGTCACAATGACATGACATATATCATTGTAGCATGTCACAATGACCGATATGACGTCATTACCATTGTATTCACCGTCACACCTCTGAATATGCGGTCTAATTAATAGCATGCAGCTGCCATTTATCAGCCACCACCCGCGACCCTCTTATTTACAGTGTAGTATGGTGCGCTATTTATAAACATATGTCCCAACCACTAACGGTATCAATGATATTATTAGAACACATCATGTTGTAAGTGGGTTGAGAATAGTGGCGATCAGTCACTGGAATATTGGATGATTTGCGCGTATAAATGTGATTAGTCTGCGAATCAAAGCCCAGCAATCAGTTTACACCGTAAATCTGTTACATTTGCATTAACAATAGTCAATATGGATAGTATTGAGAGCAATAGTGCGGCAAAGGCAGGTGGTGCAATCACAAGGCATGTTTTTCCCTGTATGTACTATCTAGTTGCTGCAAAAACAGTGACGAAGAAGTCCTATAATACTGAAATAGACGAAAAACAGCTTATAACGAAAACAGCATTTATATTAAACAGCATTTATATTATAAATCACGATCATTAGAAAGCCCTATGCTGAAGGTTTTTCACAGCCGCGGTGACATATTATCCGCAACGCGCGAAATCTCAATTCTATATCAAGCGCGGAAATTTGTTGTCAGCATAGCGCGTACACGCGTTTCTCTCAGCATTCTGTAGTTTTCAATAGTTTTTCGCAACGTACCACGTAGAATAAACTCCGAATGAATGTACTCCTTAGTGGACACATCACTTTGTAGACATCACTTCAATAGATGATTTAAACACGGTTTATTCACCACATGGCATGATGTCGCTACCACACATTCAAATCCTGTACAGGTTACACGAAGCTGAGATCAAGAATGAGACGGTTTCGAAAGAAAAACAGAGCATGGAAAAGAAGTTGAAGGTTGAAATCTGTCATGCGAAGGTAAATTAAGATGTTTAAGCCTAAAACTAGTTAGTTTTGTAGGATTACTCCCTACCCTCGCTGGCGGGATTTTATCCGGGCGGAATCATGATTGCGCAGCGCCGACGGTAGGGAGAAACCCTACAAATTCCTGTCTTGATGCTATACTTGTTATTTCAGGCTGAAGCTGAGAGATTAGCCAGAGAACGTGAAGCGACGAAAACTGAAGTTGAACGTCTCACATTAGCAGAACAGGAACTTGCTCAGGTGAAATGACGTCATTGTAACTTCGTGTGACGTCAAAAATACTACACCCTTTGAACAAGGAAATCTATCCCCAATCTAACAAGTACCGGCTGAGCTTTGGCTAAAATTATTTCATGTTTTGGTCGGTCAAACCGTGTCATGAGTTCTCCTGATCGCAGGTTAGATCAGCGCTAAACAACGCCGAATCAAAGAACAGCCAAGTCTCCTCGTTTAGTAAGGAGCTCCAGGTTTATCTCAAACTGACGTATAAGAAGGAGAGGGAACAGTATAATGTCAAGAAAGCAGCCGCGGACAGACAGCTAGAGGAAGCTAAGCAATGGGTACCTACCTATGTCATATAGTTGATGCCATTCAACGAGGGAATGAATAATCACGCTAATTTAACAGTTAATCCATCGCACCTTGATATCTCCTTGATCGTTCCTCAGGGATTGAAAATGAAGAAAAAACGTACAGGAATGGTCAATTCTTTGAAAATGATCCACGGCAATTCGTTGGACGCGGTTGAATGTCGAATCAGTAGTGCCCGGTCCGCGTTAATTGAAGCAACCTCTGATTTACAAGAACTATCGTCGGTAAGTCACTGCTTCTGTTCTCGTGAATTACGATTGTACCACCAGTGTGTAGACGACCATTGTGTGTTTGATCCAATTGACGTCAAGCCTCTTCGCGAATTTCATTGTTGATTGCGCGCCCGCCATTTCATTTCGCTATTAAACCCCTCCCTCCATTTCCGTCAGAGATGGCGCCGCATTGAGACTCTCTGCAATTTCAACATCACATCAGCTGAGGGTGACAGTGCTGATCAGTTTGGAAGTCAGGTCTCGTTAGCAGACTCCGATAGCAACGCATCCTCGCCCGAACCTCAAGTTTACTCCCGCTCAAACTCCACTCCATCCAATAAGATGAGTGCCACGCCAACCCGACTGACACAAAGTCTCAAGATCAAGGAGAAGGTGGCCGCTAAAAACCCCAAGTTTCACGGCAGCTCCCCCAATTTGGCGTCTCATGAACTGCTCCCCGCACCACTGCCCCGTAATGCTTCTTCCAACGCTGTGCGAGACCTCCTGACCAAGGACTTCAATCATTCAGCATCTTCATCGTCTTCATCAGCCACGCCCAGTGGATCAAAAGAGTCGGGGAAGCAGCACAAGCGCGGCAAGATGAACGGGCACGCCGATTCTGCGACGGAGAGTGATGATTCTGGGGAGAAACGGAGGAAAGGGAAGAATTTGTGGAGACTCGTTCGGGAGAGCAGACTCAACTCTGACCAGAAGTGGAAGGATTTGCTGAGCGACAAAGATTGAATGTTTCTGTGTGTGTGTGCTAATGTCCGCTGATTTTATTTCCCCACCCATTAGTTTAGTCAAGGCATAAAACCACTGCGTGGACTGACGAAGTTTGACTTTGACTAAACACAGTCACACTTCACAGTTACAGTCACTTCCGTAGCTTGAGCTTACCTCCAATTAGTCATCACAGGCTTGAGGTTTCAAATTATAATTGTAGGCTGCTTGATTTAAATGATCCCGAATTCAAAGTGAATATTCATTCTGATTCATGATGGGATTCGAATAAACAATCAAGATCGTCACCTATTGCTACATATAAGTGCGTTCGATTTCATTTCAAACTTTTGCGTTGCAGTTAATGATATATTTAAACAATAGATGATTGTTTCATCTTGTTTGCTTAAATAATTGCTATTTATGTTTCAAATTTAATTGCGATTGTAAATTGTACAAATTGATATCCAGGATTATAATTTCCAAATGACCAAATAGCTAATTTAATCTTGCGATAATTATAGTATGATTCCATTATACTGATAAGTCATAGTTGATAGACCATAGATCCGCGACGTCGCTATAATCTATATAGCTATGGTCAAATCTGTTATTTTACCACACGGCGCGGCGCGGTGTTGTCTGGCGAATGGCGATGCTATTGCTAGACCGCTGATGCAAGCCGCGGAGTGAAGCGGCTTGCGTCTGAGAATGAGTCTGCATCAAATCTGCGCGCGCAAGCAAAACGAAATTGTCGACTTGCCGGATGTTATCTGTCCACTGTTCATGTTTCTTGCGCGCGGCGCGCGCGCCTTCATCGAAGACGCGCGCAAGAAACAGTGGACAGATAACATCCGGCAATTCTCGACAGGGTTTATATTATCAAATTATCAATTTATCATCGATCGAAAACGCGCTGCGAAACCTTGGCGGCTTGGCCCTTCGAAGCGCGATCCGATTAAATTTCAGGTCATGATGATCTCGATCATGAGATGTCTGGCATGGTGGGCGCACACAGTACACACAGCGTGCGCTCGCAAATCGCTCGATTCACTTGTCAGCAATTTTATCTGACCTCTGTTTCTCGCGTGCGCGCGATCTGGAACCAGAACCACTCGCCGGGGTCAGTTTATGTAAAAATCTGACAACACGACCGTTAGGAAAATTAAAACCTGAAAGCAAATAGTGCGATAACGCCAACGAAAATCTAAACAGGATCATGTCATCGATTATACACTGATGTAGATAGACCCTGGCCTGGCCCTGAACCTGGTTGGAATTACTTTGCAGCAGCTGTGGGGCATGCAAACTTATTTTTGTGGCTTGCAGTTGCATCAGCAGGTGCATTGCATCAGACTCTCAGCTCATCAGCTGGGATACATACTGATGAAGACTTGTTCAATGGTCATAGAGTTTCCAGATAAATATTAGATATCATTCTGCTTTTCTTTACTGATGATTTGTAGAACTCATTAGATATCATTCTAGTCAAAATTATTCAGTTCAATTAAATTAGATTCCATTCTCATGTTTGTGCTTCTTCTGAACAAATAAGAGGAATTGTAGGTGTTGCAAATTATAGCATTGGACTTACTAACAGTTATATCTTTTCAAAAACTGTTGGCTAGAATTTTCATTGGGTGGATAAAAATTGCTTGAGCCTTGAAATTTGTGAAGAATTTGCATGTTTTAAGTTTGATGATATTCTTACACTTGATTGATCTTATGATTTGCTGAAGCTAAGCGTGAGTTTTTTAGAAAATGTCTAATGAAGCTTCTCCATCAACTGACCCTTCAATGGATGTCAACAATGCCATGGTTGACAAAATAGCAGATATATTTGCCAAGGTCATAGCTAGCAAGGCTGAGGTTAGTTGTTTTTAAGAATTATGAAGCTATGTAAATGATGAATGTGTAGAAAACTTTGAACTTTCATGACTATTTGATCATTTTCAGATGTCATCAACTACATGCAGTGCCAGTACATCTGATGCCCTTATTCCTCCTCACATGCTTCCTAGGCAATGCTCCCTCCCAAGTTTGTCATTACCTTACATGCCTAGAACACCCCAGAAGGAAAGTTATACATTAGAAGATTTTCAATGTAAATACTGTCATAGACCATTCTTCTCTAAACGAGAGCTGAGTAAGCACACAGAAAGTGTTCACTTTATTGAGGTATATAAGCCATCCCACTGGTGTTCTGTCTGTACATCATCATTTTCTTCTGATAAGGAGCTCACAAAGCACATGCAGTCTTACCATGGAGGTATGGAACCAGAAGGAGGGAATACATGTAACTTGTGCTTCTTGAAGTTTCAACATACAAAACTTCTCACTAATCACATGACCATGTATCATATACCCCATATGTCTTGTTCTTTGTGTGCACGTGCATTCACAGATGTGGAAACAGTCTGGAACCATTTGATTGATGATCATAAAGTCAGACCAAAAGAAATCAAATGCAATTTGTGTGAAGCAGTTTTTGAGAATCCTGATGCATATGATGACCACAATAAACTGGCCCATGCCTTTCCATGTATGTTATGTCAAAAAAGTGTTGAAGATAGGGAGAAGTTACAGGAGCACCTAGAGAATACACACAATAAGCATTTCTGTGCAGATTGTGCTGAGATCTTTAATGACTTTGAAAGTTATGTCCAACACTTCATCACCAATGAAAAATGCTCTCTTGATCCTTATAAACTGATTTGTAGGTATTGTAATGGAATATTCCCCAACTTGAAACTCCTGTTCAAGCATCTTTGTTTGGATAGTTTTAAATGTATTTTCTGTGATGCATCTTCCATTTCCTGTAAGACATTCCAGAACCATCTGAAGATATCTCATAATACCAAGTTGCGATATGACAGTCACAGCTCATTAGCTTCCCCTGACTTACCAGATTCAGTCATCAATCATGATACTTCTGAACATAGAATAGTTCCAACCATCATATCAGATTTCAAAGAGGGCGAAAACTTGATGAAAGTCGATTCTTCAAATGGAAACCCAGCCAGTTACATTCACAACCTAATTCAGGTCAATGAAAATCTCCTTAATAAATCAAAGCCAAGGATTCTCTCGAAATATTCGTCAGCGTCAACAGATTCATGCAGCTCTCAGTCATCATTAATGAAGTTATGCAACACACCAGAGTTCCACAGTTTCCTACAATCTCACAACATCCATTCAGTTGCAACTCCACCTGATAGTGTAAAGCTAGAGTTCGAGGAGATGGATTGCAGCCAAGATTCAGGAGTTCCTGAAGAAAGGAGCCCCCCGAGACTATCAATAGTGGAACAGGATAGCTCAGATAGCCTACTTCAGCACTCCAACTCTCTGTCACCGAAGAGTAGTGTTCAGCAGTATCCGAGCGAATCATTCTCATCACTTGAGGAAGATGCTGACCACATAAATATAAGTGGTGACTTGGATGACCAGATTGAAGGTGAAGGGTCCTCTGAATACAGGAGAAACTCTATCAGAATGAAGTACCAGCAGCTGTCCATCAGTAGTAGATCAGGACGAAGATCAAGCAAGTCCCTTAATAAGATGCTCTGCAAGTCCAAAACGGTCGAGGAAGTAGGGGAAGGAAGTATGGCTGCTGTTCAACAAAGTGCAATCAACATGAGCTCTGCAAGGTCATCATTCAACTGTCAGAGATGTTCCAAGTCCTTTGTGAATCGCTCTCTTCTATCAAGACACTGGGGTTCAGCTACAAAATGTTACATCTGCTCAAAGTCGATGTGTGACCTCAAGGTACTAAATGAGCATATGAAATCAGAGCATTCCGAGTACACCGATCAATAGAGATAATTTATTTTGCAATCAATCTATTTTTGTTGTTGTTAATTTTATTGTATAAAAGTATAAAACGTGTATATTCCTTTATCTCACTGTCTTTATGGATAGGAAGGAACTTATTTAATGTTTTATTTCTGTGTGAAAGCAACGGTCTTGTCCCTGCCAGGGACCTCCTGGAGTTAGAAATATTTCATATTGATGAAGGATTTTTGAAACTGTGAAGGTATTTTCCATGAAAATTTCAGAACAAGGTGCTGTTGATTGGTTTAATGCATTCAATTTGTATCCCGATAATTGACGAATGATAATCCAGGTCCCTACGACATATTTCATGGAATGCACTTTCCTATTAGATCGGTATTATTGACAAAGGGTCTTATGAAAAACCTGGAAGCAACAATCAAAATTGCTTCTGTTCACGATGGCTGATCTCCTTCACAAGACTCACCCAAAGGTAATTGGCCATTGACCAGTATCCGTTGGAAATTTGTGACCCTTCGCCAATGATCCCATATTTATTTTTTATTTTTCATCCGTTTATCTCATGTTCTGTGTGTGCATGTTTAACCTCCCATTTGATATCTATAATCACAGTCTTGATGTTCACAAGAACATAGGTATCGAATCTTGACACCTAATCAGTAAATCCTTAATAACTTTTCAGAAGTACTAATTTTTATCCTATTTTATAACGACTTCTGTATGATCTATGAAGATTGCAATATAGCTATACATCATCTTAGCGAGCTGAGAGCTATTTGCTCTTCAATGAGACATTTTGCATAACGTCCCTTCCAAGATAGCCACAGTAATGCATTGATTATTGTTTATACTCTGTTGAACATCACAACTATATGAATTTGAGTGGACGAGGATGTGTGTTAGGTTATTTTGACGAGAAGAAATATCGATGAAGTGAAGATGGATGAAAGTAACGGATGTCCGTTAGGTTTATCTTATCAATAGTGTCCCTTTTGCTGGCTGCTGAATGTTTGAATGCTGTTGACCTTGTCAATTCACACATAATGAATCGTGTTAGCGTGTTGTTTTCTTGAAATGAACAAGTCAACTCGAATCTCGATTAAATTGGCTTTAGAATCGAATCCTAAACTTCCAATAAATCTAATTAGGGGTCATGAATTTGAATTTAGACTACGAAATGTATTTATTTAAATGTGACATCTCGTGCTCTCAGCTCAGTTTGTGTATATTATATACCTAAAACATAATATCATCTACAGACTACAGAGTGGGCACCATTCTGACGTGACAATTGCGTCACGATATATCATGTGACCCGTATCACATGTTGCCAAATTAATCAGAGTCTTATAGAGGTCCACTGAGCGGTTCTCGGTCAACCTACCACTACCCCATTTACTGTTTATAACGCTATGATTCATAGTGGTCACGATCTGAACTAAGCTCACTGGATGATACCTACATCATCCTTTTTGAAATAAGGAGCAAGAATTCTCATATATTTCCAATTATAGCTGGAACTGGTGGTGCCAATATTTTGTGATAGAGTAATATGATGAATGTTTACGTATGAAGTATGGACTATGAACCGCAAGGAAATTTGATTTATTTATAGTTGAAATTTGGAAGCATCTTGGTTGGAAGTTGAAGGATTGCAGCAATGATGCCCATTATATAACCATAGTTGTTGCTTTCAGGAACCTCATAGCATATTTCATGACGTGGTGCATGGTTGAGGAAGTAGACAGCATTAACAACTGCTAAGTTGGAGCACTTTTGGAGGACAGCTTCCCTCCGCCAGGAGCTTTCATCACGCCTAGACGGGTTGTCTTCGTCAGACTACAAGTACAACAGTCTTCTGGTCCTGAGCAAAGATGCAGATAATGCGATTATCTATACATTCCCGCGAAATAAGAATGGGCAGTGGATCAGTGATATGAAGGGTATGTTTCTTACTGTAATTTCACTATCAGACAATATATCGGAAATAGGAAAATCCGAGGTTAAGAAAGATGCAGAGAAACCGGTTGAAGAGAAGAGCCCCTTCAAGAAGATGAGAGATAATCGGAGTTTAGCTGGTAGTTTCAAAAACGAGGTCCAAAAACGACCCGAAGTTCCCTATGGTGTGTACAAGGTTAAACTGAATATCCACGGCGGCCCTGTTTATTGCAGCATTGTCACTTTCAGTGACTCCATATTCATTGTTTCTTCCGACTCATGTCCCGATACAGTCCAGTGTGCAGTTTACCTCCATGACACTATTCCACATCTTGTCCCACACTCACACAATGCTCTCCTCAATTCTAGTGCTGAAACCACCAGAATTGTGGACAGCTATGTTGCACCAGCTCTGGAGGTGATAGGAACTCTTGAGTATGTCACTCTTCCAACTCATCACCGGGGACAGGACACCTCAGCTGAGCTGCAGGACAATTTACTTGAGATAGAAGTGGGGATGGAAATGAAGGATAAAGTTTGTGTCACATGCGGGGGATTGATTCTAGTTTCTTATCCACATATTGTGTACACTTCCCTCCCCCTTGATATACAGAACATAGTGCTACAGACTCTCTATTTCCGTGAGCTTACAGCCGTTTCCCAGGGCTATGTGATTTGGTTCAATAAGCTGTACAAACATCCTTTCAAGGTGAAGCAGCAGTCATGGTACATGTTGGCTGTCTGTAAGAACAATATCTCAGTGGCCCAAGTACTGGGCGTACTTGGGAAACCAGATAAGGAAATGGTGATAGGAGCCGCTCGTGATCTTGAGAATATGTTGGATCACCATAGCAACGAGATATCACAGCACTTGCCCCACCAAGCAATTGCACTGAAGCATTGCCAAATTCATGGCTACAAGTATGGCGATTCAAGAATTTTCTTCACAGAGTCAAGGTTCCATGGTATTTTGGAGTTCTATCATTCAAATGACGACTGTGGTTTCAATAGCGTGGGGAAGTTTGTTCTCAATTTGGAGGAAGACCTGTACGTTGCCCAACGGGTCATTGCTAATAAGGTTTTTACTGTTGTCTATACAAGTAAGGGGGTACATGACATTTCTACCATGTTCTGTGAGTTAGGTATTTAGTGTAGGTATGGGCTGAAGTTAACTGTTCTAGGATGGCCGATTGATTTTTTCATTTTTGACCATTTATGGTAATGATAAGCAAGTATCATAAGGTGTTGCATATCCAACACTTCTGTGCTATTTTAGATTACGTCATCAGTTTCATGGAATATATAGTATACTACGATATTCCATATGAACATAATCATGCATCATTACGTATGTAAATACTTGATACTTGTATATTGTGTACATATTTTGCGGATTTCTTTAGGTAGTGGCGTCCTAGTATTCGATTGTACTATTATTGGAAAGTAATCTTGCATTTCCTCTGATTGTTATGGATTGTGAACAAAATAACTTGTCTCTTTCTACAGGCATGTCAGATAGCTCCAAGAAACCGCTTATTGACGTAAGTGCCGCCAAGGGCTTTGCTGCAGGACTCATTTTCAGTGCTGTTTTCAACAAGGCCACAATGCTTGGAGCTGTTGCAGGAGTTGTGGCAGGTATTACCATGGAACAAACAGATCCCAATATGTGGCCAAACATTGCTGACAAAACTCACGAGATATGGACCGAAATCAAGCAATTATACCGAGATAAGTGATTGGGTTGTTTGGATCGTCCAATCCATGAACTATGATATTTGAGATGTTACACGTTACTAAGAGCCTTTGTTAATCAGCCTTTGTTAATCAGGAGTTGTCCAACTTTCAGTTTCAATGAAAGAGGATTGAACTATTTCCCCTTTTTGTATTCACTTTTGGTTGATGATTCTGTAGTTTGTATATGGAAGTTAGTAAGTTGGTAAGTTATTTAGTTCACCTACAACAAATGCACCTTACTTAATTAGAATTAATATTCTAGAATTAATATTTCTAATTCATTTTTCATGAATTCAGTGAAATTATTCAAAATAGAAACTCATCTTTATCATTTTAGATCATCATGAGTAAAACCAGTCAAGTCAACCCTCACTCACCCCAACCAAACCACTCACTCACGCATCATACACATGATAACCTTGATTCGAAACAAGTTAATCATCTGCCCCAAGATCAACCTACATCCTCATTTGACTCAGATCTTATTAACAATCCTTCAGCTAGTGTCTTGGGATTTCTGGAAGAAGAAATTTTCAACAATGACAACTGTGTTGACCATGAAATCTCTGTATCTTGGAACTGGCTTGATGGCCTGAAAAGTTCGGAAAGTGTCGATATGTCTAATGAAAGTCCGGTAATGCAACTGGAATCAGGGTTAATAACTACACCTTTAGAACTGTCAGATGAGACAATTACAATGGATATTCACCCTCATCTTGAAACTGTCACTTGTAGTAAAGAAGAGAGCATGGAATTGTCACTTCCTTCCAGTTTTCAGAATGAAATTTCCAAGACAATATCGTCTGACCTTGACGCTGAATCAAACGATATTTTCCAGCAACTTTTGGCTGAATTCAAGTGTGGAGATGAAGGAAAGTCAGAAAATCCAATTGAGCCTCCTCCCATGGAAATAGCAATTTCTGGAATGAACCATGATGAATTAGGATGTGGCGTTATAAGTGATATCTGTAATAATGGAGATGCTATAAGCAAAGCATCAATGCAACGCCCGTGGCCAACACAGACAGTGCCACAAATAGACTCTTCTTCAGCTGATATCTTGAGTTGTTTAACCAACGACATCCTAAATCCTGGCAACATCCCAAAAGGAGCATCATATGAAGACTCTTATCCCAATAACTTTGAATGGTTGATGACTTATAATCCCTCACTCTACTGGGGAAGCTCACATAGAAACATTCAGAATGCCTGTAATCATCCTCAAACCCGGAAGGCCAAGGACAATGACGTTGCCATGACATTTCTCTCTGCCCCTCCTCCGCCAGAAACAGCTCCAGCTATACCCTGTCTCCCTGATTCACTGGTGGATAGACTGAACAAGAAGGAGGTCAAGGAGGGGGAGAAATTTAAAAAGTCCTACGGAAGGACACCGTCTGCTACCGGGGCTAAGACCCAACAGCAAACTAACACTGGATCAGGATCATATATCGACATGATTGGACTTGAAGAAGGGGAGTGTATTATTCAAAAGCCATTCAATAATTTATGCAATGACTTTTTTGCGCCTTATGACGAACATGAACTTCCTGATGCTCCGCCACCAGTCTCGAAATCACTTTCCGGAAGACAAATCAACGCCAAGGTATTCAAGAGAATTAAATCCGATATTGAAAAAGATCGGGACAACATTCGGAACTTTTCAGGCTATGTCGAACCAGATACATCTTGTCTAGCCAGCTGTCTAAAACCAGCCTCACGAAAAGTGAAGACAGAATCATCATGTGATGATGAGATCAACATTGGGACGCTTTCTTCATGCACGAAGGTGGGTCAGGTGAGGAAGGTTAGGATGGAAGGTGGAGAAGAGGTGGTTATCATCAGTCCAACACCCAAGTACAGAATGTCAATGGCTTCCTCCCGTTGCCGGGTTTCGACTCCCAATTGGTCGAGGGACCCTGAAAACTTGGAGCCAGAGAGATTGTGCCAAACGTGTAACAAGTTCTTTAAAACAAGCAGAGGATTGATAACACACTCACTGAAGTTTCATTCTCGGTAATCACAGGCTAGCAACACAATATTGCATCAGATGAAACTCATCTCATTCATTTGTCACACTTGTTTTATTTTTTGGTTGAATCATTTCAATTCAATCTTTTTTGCCTGAGTCAGTTTTTTTTCGAGTACTAAGCCCACTCAGGGAGTTAGTTTCCTCATCTACATTTGATATGATGGATTATTTTGGTTAATGTTATTGTGTTTCCGAGTATCATGATATGGCTTTACGTACGTTACTCCACTTTTTAGCCAGTTTCTCTGTTTCCCGATATTTGTATTTTTCTATACATCAAATAAATGGCTCTCATTTGCTACTCGCTCCCATGTGCTGATCTGGCACTGAATTTGCAGAAGTCACCTATGAAGTTACAATTGNATTTGGTTTTGGGAAAAATTATTGCTATGAAGTATAAAGTTCACTGCCAATTGAGAAGCAGATTACTGGTAACTGATAACTAATTACGATTTATCAACCATTCCAGATAGTGAAATGAACTACTTTTTACACCAGTAACTAACTTTGCGTAGTCCACAGAATCACAATTATAACACAGTATTCTACTGTTTCAATAGGGTGTGCACCAATTCATTAGGTATACCTATATTTACATATTTTTGCAATGAAAGCATTGGACGTTGGTTTAAATCAGTTCGTTAATCAAAGAAACCGTCAACCCAATCCACAAGCACATACACACTCGCCTACTATTGTTAATTTGGTTTAACGTGACAACAAAAGAAGGAGTGTGCATGAACGATGGAAAATGTTAAATTAATTGATTGCTACGGTGACGACTTCACAAGTTTCCACAACTTTCTGTTGCAAAATTCACTCCTAAAAGACGCCCACGTGATTTTACCAAATCTCAACAAGCCATCTTCTGTATGTAGAACCGTATGTCTCCACTCTCCATAGTTCTATCCATTTAGTATTTTCGATAATCATTGCATCACAGTTAAATACTCCATATAGGTATATTACTCAACCCATATAGCAGAGAGTGAGGTTATAGCTGGGGTGTGGCAATGAGGAGGGGTGCGGTACTGCGGTAGCGAGAGGGGGTGTGCGTGGGCGGGACTTGCGTATTCAGTGGTGAGCACGGGAACAGTTAGAGGGAGAGGGACATGTGCGAGTTCGTGTAACATGGAGTATTACCTATGCTCGCACGGTGCAATGGTGCACGACGCACGTGTTTAATAACCATCTTGTTGTCGAGGTTGTGAAATAGATGTGAATATTGTTATAGAAAAGGTTATGATATAATAGCGACGTAATCTGTCACTTTTCTGCACACTGCACCACAGCAGAGTATTATTACAGCATCATTCCTGTCACAGATCTCCCAATAATTGATTCGATCCTGTCAAGCAGCAGCTAATTCACAGCAACCACATAGCAGTACATCCCAATATTTCTCTGTCACAAACTCGACACTCGAATGAACCCCCTCTCCCCCCTGTTTTTATATATTGTGAACGGGTATGTATGTATAAATTATGCTCTGCAGCTCAGTCAAAGCATTTACAAGCTGGGTAGCACGGTACTGTAATTTAAAGATCGACGCTGCGAAACGGGGATCCCATTATGCCTTTTGCGATGGATTTCGTGAGCTATATGTCTAAATATCGGTCGATACATATATATTTATAGCTAACTGTTGGTGTTTAAAATGACAAGACATACCCTAAGTATTCACTAATATATCTACCTTGATATAGGTTCAGTGAGTTTAGCAACTGCAAAGCAAATCTAATTTTCATTCCCTGACTGTATTTTATATCCATCCTTCACGTCACGCATATAATCTCCATAGCAAAATGTAATCAGAGCTCAGACGTCATGTCATCAGACGGCGAACAACCACCACCACCACCACAGATAGCCGGTTACCAACCTGGCCTGGTACCTCAACCACCCCTGAACCAGGCACCACTTCATGCAGTATCTCCCTGTCTCCACCCAGATGAGACACTCGTTTCTCGAGAAGGGAATACCGTCTACTACGACACTCAGCCATGTCACATGATCCCTGAACCGGCGCTAGAAACTGCGAGGATAGAAGAGGAGGACATTGTCTATGATCCTCAATCACCTCGAGCTCACATTATGGTTGAGGAGCGAGTAATAGGGCAGAGGAGTGAGGATTTGAATGAGGAATCCGGGGAGCAAGAGGTGTTTCCAATCCTCAAAGTCGGTACTGGGATGAGGATCGATACTCCCTATATCATAGAGGAGCATGAGATTGAGGTTAAAGAAGAGGGATCTATCGAGGAGATGGATATAGATGAGGAAGTGAATGAGGAGAAGGGGGAGGAGGAGGAGGAAGTAAGGGATGATAAGGGTGATGTGCAGAAGGTCATGATGATCGGCGGGAGTGAGTTGAGGTGTGATGAGGAATATGAAGTCCATCTCCAACCTCTCGTCAGGGAGGAACCAATCAAAACACAGGAACATGATGAGAGGGGTCTGAGAGTTGAGATTGTCAAGGTGAAGAAGTTAGCTCCTATCTTTCCTGACCTCCCAGGCCAACATCCACGATCTGTTACCGACCCGGCGAAAATGGCCGGTCCAATTGAATCCTTCACTGACGCTCTCACACAGATAGCGCCATCCTCTACCACACTCACAACTGAACAAGATGATGATACGCACAACCAGACCGATGCTTCTGACACCCCGGAATTGGAACAAACGTCCAACCCGATGAGTAACCTCAACGAATCACGAGTCGAACACGAGTCGGATTCTGATTCTGAGACCAAGACGACACAAGACGAGGCCCAGGTGCCGAAACTCAATCTCAAGGATTTGTCTGCTGCGGGTTTCTCGGGTGGATCATCAGCGAGGTCAGAGTGTAGTGGAGACTATCTGAAGAGCATGTTTGGATCTTCTCACCCGATATTCAACCCTTACTATTCTTATCTCAACCCGTACTATCAATCGGTGAGTGTGTTTAAATTGCAATTCACTCTCACGACAATTTCACTTTCCAACCTTTCCAATTTCACTTTCAATTATCACTTTCCAACCTAAAATCTTTGACACCACTCACTTTCCCTCACCTATTCGTGACACCACAATCACTCATTTCAGTTCTTATCACCTCGCCAGCCTGATCCACTCAGCATTGACCAATTTATGAGATCTGGTCCCCAAGAGAGGGGCTTGTTCCGGCCAGCAGCCCAATTCCCATATTCTCCCAATTACCTCAGCTATCCTCCACCCATGCCACCCTATCACATTCCACCCAACACCCCGCCAAATATGCCACCCAACATGCCGCCAACATTCATGCCTGGCATTCCCCCTGGCTTCATACCTGGGGGGATGTTCCCGCCTCGTGTGACACCGGGCATTGTGCCAAGTCCGCGTGCTCCCGCTAAACGGAGCGCGGCCCGCGGCCGGAAGCCGGCCAAACGGCAGAAGAAGGCCCAGAAATTGCCGCCCACGGCCAGTCCCCCGCCGAAAGTTGTAGTCCGGTGCTACTCTGACACTACTGGGGTGTGTCAGGAGAAGTTTGAGACAACACAGCTGTTGATTTGTCACATTGCCAACATTCATCATGCGGAAACTGAGCATGTCTGTATGAACTGCGCGCGATTTTCGCTGGAAAAACTAAACTTGCTCAAGCAGAAGGTTGAGCATGAGCGAATGCGGCATATTTACCAGCCGAGCGTACCCTCAAGTGATGATACGACAACTATTCTTATCGCTGATGATGACTAACTTATCAAACTTCATACTTGCATCATCACATTGTCATTGCTGATGACTAACATATTCAACTTACCGCTTGCATCTTCAAGATAAGATTATTTTTACTTCACTGTTCGGAAGAAAAGTTCATTAATCATTTCATTTTTCATTTCACCTTCATTTGTCATGAATCACACTATTTCACAGTTTCAAAACGTAGTATTACTAAAGTTAACCAAATTTAACTTGCGTTGCTGAACGCAATTTATCTGTGTTGATATATTCACTTCTCATGACATCATTATCGATTCTATACTCATGCGATGTAAACATAGCTCTTGTGGAAATGTCATAGTTACGTAATGCATCAGTGTGTCGATTACAGCGCACACTGACAATGTATTACGTAATCCTGCTAGCTTTATTTCGGTACAGAACGCAATTTCGTCACAAAATTTCGAAAATCGTTTGTTTTTGCCGTTTTTGCGTTACGCGCGAGGTTTTTATCGTGATACGAAGAATCATCGACATTACAGAACGAGTCGCGCGCACGTACGACGTACGATGTTACGTTTCCGCGCGTTTTATGACGCGCGCATTTTTGTTGGTTTTGAGCCGAACGTGACCAAAATAAAAATGAATATTCGGGCTTGTTACATGTTTATGCTTTCTTCGAACACTGCGGAACTGTGAGTTTCGCTATTCCATCATCCCACAGGTAAGTTAGACATTCGCGAGCGTTGGAATCAGTTAACATACAATCAAAGCTGGGATGACGTGTGTAAACTTTACCCTATAGTGACACTTCCTTTCATGCGCTCAAGACACAAGTCCCGACAACACCCTTAATCAAATTTTATGGACATCAGTTATAATCCTGCTGTCTTTAATACTTTAATTGGATTTTCATTGCATTTCTCTCTCTCTCTAGGAGCTTATGATGGTGAAGCGAGTTGTTTCTGTTGCTATTTCTCTGGAGGAGTATCATTATTCGACAAAACATCATTCCATGCCGGTATGAGTGGAGTTAGCTAGAGGGAAAACATGAGGATCATCATCGCTTTCATTCCCTCATCATCTACACTACGATACAGGTTATCTGGCAATTACCTCATTTTGATCTACATTTTGTCTTGATAAATGCATATAGTTCCTATTTGGTCGTTGTAAATGAAAGTGTTTTCGGTTAGTTGAAAATACTCAGTTGTAGGTATCTGGCTTTAAATGGCAAATTCTGGTAACATTATTGTAAGTTTCTGTAAAAGTCGATCTGCAGCTGACATCCATATCGGCGCATAGAAAGAACCCAGAATTTATCCTCACGAAATTGGTGCCCCGATATTTCACAAAATAGATGCAATATCAGGACCTGCCAACTGATGCAGTTGTCATAACTCGGCTGACACGTTGTCACATATATGCATCCATTCATTGACGTCACGATCTAATCTCCGTCGTAAATTGTAATCAATCTTTATGTGCCCTTATAAGGAAGTATCCGATTAGCGTTAGCCTCGGTTCTCTATCATGTCATTTTGAGCCGATGCATTCGCCTCACTCCTATTCACGCACAGACCTACACATTCACA
>CAMPET010000201.1:109756-120314 GCA_946803715.1 Beroe ovata | reverse complement strand
TGTGTGTGTGTGTGTGTGTGTGTGTGTGTGTGTGTATGTTTACAATGGTGTCAGTTTCGGTGAGGGGAGCCCGGGCAGAATCACTCAGACTGGGTGTATGCGACATTCATTCCATCATTGGTGTCAATAGGTACTGGAATTGAAATGACGTGGGTTATTTCGATAAGAACTGATGAGATAGCTTAAATTAGCGTGCCGAAGGTGAAAATATTTTACAAAATAGTCAGACCTACACACACGTCACACACTGACTAACGCAAGTTTGTGAGGCTCAGTAAGTCAATGCCAGACTCAAATACATGTGATACCACTATATTGAGTCTGTGCGTAACACCTCTCTATGTAGTATGTATTTGTGTGGTGTCAATGACAAAGATAACACCGATTAATCTAACAGATATAGAGAAAGAGAGATGAATGTCGAATGGGGTTAGAATACCGTGTGTAGGTAATTCATCGCTTTTTGAAGTTTCTGACTAGTGGCTCAAATCTACTGGGTAGAATAGTCCACCGAAAGTATTCCAATGAATAATGGATTTTCTTACAGTTTATTAGAACACGTTTTAGGTTTTTTGTTCAATGGAACAATGTTCTAGATGGTTATAAGGAAGGAAGGAACAAGACGCAGCTAGTCCATATGACTGATTGTAATTCACACAGGTTCGGAAGGTACGGGAAGCTAAGTTGGAAGAAGATAAGATACAGTACGAGATGGTTGCTCTGCGGAAGCAACTGAGAGAGGAGCAACAACAGAAAATTGTTGCTTACGAGAGGTTCTATTTCTTTTTATGTGAACAACTCCTCAATAATAGACGCACGCGCATTCAATTACTTATTAATTGGTTTTTATTTTCAATTTTAGCTAATCACGTCCTCATTTTCTTCATTTTAGTGTTCATTATTCATCGTGACTCGTGAGTCGATTTCATCCCGAAACCCAATATCCAACATCCACAATTCAGGGAGCGGGCAGAACAGACGGAAGCACACAAAGCTGACCTAGCCGCTGAATACAGAAGTGTTGTGATGCAAACTGCTGCTGAGGTTAAGACTGAAATAACTTTGATCACGTGATTTCCTTGGATTCCAACCTGAATTTGGTTGATTTTTGCGTGGACAATCAAACGTTTAAAAATGAGGGCTTTCTTATCGGGATGTTCGTCTCAAGGTCACACATATTCACTTGAAATATGAATTATAATCAAGAGTGAAATTATTGCTATCTTTTCAGGAAGCTGAGAGGAAGAGGATTCTTGGGACCCGGCATATTCTGTTGAAACAACTCCAGGAAGCTGAAAAGCGGGAGTTGAAGGAACGTTTTCATGTGAGTGTTGCAACTTTGTTGTTATTTTTATTTTCATCACTGAGTTTTGGCAGAAACCCAAGAAAACCAGACAGAATTCTCATAACAAATTCAAGGAATCATCACTCGCGAATCAAAGATCGATCTTAATAAACACTCCCTCCCTCTCTCTCCTTAACGATTTCTCATCTTTTCTCCCACCCCAATCACTTGCTCTCTCTCTCTCTCTTAGTTGTTACAGCGCAGTTTCACGGCTTGGCGTGAGAGAACACTGGACGGTCGAGTGAGTGAGAACAAGGCAGTCGCTTTATACCAATGGAAAATACAGGTTGGGACTAGTTGCAGAAACTTTGCGTGATATTTTCCATATCTCGATAAGAACTAATTTTCCGTGTCAGAATTACCAACTAAGGTGCTCTCATTTAGTTGCGATGTTGGAAGAGATGGAGGAGATTCTGTGAGAGGGAAGAGGAAAAGCGAGTGGAGAAAATCAGGGAGGCGGTCTTCAAAGAGAATAAATACAATAGAATTGCTGACATCCATTATCAGTGAGTTATAATTGACCATGATCATTGACATTTTTGGAAGAAGCAGTTAGGTACTTTTTTTTGGATTATTTAACAATTTTTTCGCCCAATTTTTCTGATTTGATCCCTAAAGAGCCATTGAGCCATGATTTTCTCCTCACAACTTCTTCTCATTTCTCCTCAGGAAGTCCCATATTCGTCACTACTTCTTCTGCTGGCTACACTGGACACGACAACGTATCCAGGACAAACAGGATAAAGAACAAGACATCAAGAGGAAGTTTCTCATGGAACAGTGCCTGGCGGCAGCCGCAGGTTCGCCAATTTGACTGCTAGCTGAATTGACTATAGTGTGTCATCCAGTCAATTCGACATGCATTTAGTCAATTTGACATTCAAATATGTATCTCATGGATTGACTTGTTAGTTACAACCAGCTATACCAAGTCCTATTAGAGGTTAGGTAGTTAGGGAAACAGCTAGTTTAACTAGATATCTGGAAGTATTGATATCTGATATCCTGAAAGTTATTGCAAAGTGAATAGTGATGTTTAGAATGGACTTCGCAACTTGGCAAGTGTTCATCAACATTTTTGCCATGGATTCTTATCTCTCAGAAGTTTCCAAGCAACTGGACCCAGACTCCAAGCCAGTGCCCACTGGCACAACATACGACAGTTCAAAATATCACAAGAGCAGAAAGTTAGGTATTAACTTTGGGAATAGACCGGTAACGGCACCGCCTAAAGGTTCCGATCGACCAGATCTGCCGGATGAGGGAACAGAACAGGGTATGAACTCTGGAGAGCAACATAAAAACGTCACATGTCAAAGAGAAACGAGTGAGTGAGATGAAAATATCATTCTCTGTGAAGGAAATGAATTATTTCTGTTTGATTGCTTAAATAACTTCTGATTTCAGAAGTAGCAGTCATGGAAAAGACCACTCCTGCCCCATTGAACCCTTGGGAAAGCCCAGTTTTCAGCACAAAGACAGTACGAATGCCAGAGCAAAGAGCAATGGTGTGGGAGCCAAAGCCGAGTAAAGTCCCTGCAGCGCTCAAAGGTACAATATTCCAGAGAAAACATGAACGGCACATTTTTGCCACGTTTGGCGCGAAATCCGAACAGCAGAATTTCGATCCAAGTCTATTTCTCAGCAGTTTGTGATGTGCGCGCGTTACGCGCGTGTACACATTTTTAGTTAATTTCCAGACACTTGCGCCAGTCATTCCACTTTTTCTGTGACCGGTGGCAAATTCGAAATTTGCAAATTCATTCATTTCCCATGGATGAGCTCTTTGGAGTCACAAAACTGATTCGGTTGCCAGATGAGTAACTACGTGAATCATCCAATGCTAAGCTAGTATCGGGTATAACATCTAAGTGAAACATCTGTAGATTAGTAAGCTACGGATGTTGTAATCGATTATGGAAATACAACAACAAGCTGAAGGCATGTGGTGGATTTTACCTATAAAATTCGAATATTGGGGCTGACAGTATTCCTGTGATTCAGGGGTTTAGGAGGTTAAGTCTTCCTCAGTCAATTCATGTGATCGAAACTACCTCCCTGCAGGAATGGAAGAACGGGCCAAGTTACGACGTGAGAGGCAGGAGGAAATTCAGCGTAGGAAAGAGGAGAGGAGAAGGCAGGAAGAACTTGCCAAGATAGAAGAAGAGAAGAGGAAACTGGAAGAGGAGAAACAGTTGAAACTGGCCGAAAAGGAAAAGAGATTGAAGGTAATATCTATTAAGAAAAGCTGCCGACTTTTTAACCTTAAATCTATGTTTATACAACCCTTCTCAGCCCTCCAATCCATTAAGAAGTCGCGTAGTATTTGTGCAATTCTACCATATGGTGAGTTATTTTGACTTCAGATTACGACATCGACAGTTAGATAGAGGGTCGCTAATTAGAGCTAATTAGCGTCAATAATCACTAATTAGTAAATGGGTTCCACGTGCCATAAAAGTGGCAGCAAATCACTTGTCAATTGTATTGCTTTCCCAGGCTCCGCCCCTTACGGCGGAGATTTAATCACCGTTGTGAGTAATTGGTCGCTAATTGGTCGCTAATTGATCACTAATTGGTCCAGGAACTTGTGAAGGCTAAAGAATTGGAGAAGAAGAAGCAAGAGGAGATCCAGGAGATGAAGGAGAAAACCCTGCGAGCCATCAATCACTATCACAACAACCTCAAGAAAAGGATTGTGTTGGGAAATCTCAGAAAATTGTGCTTGATGGTGCGAACAAATATTGGAAATTTTAACAACTTCAGTTCTAGGAATTTTAGCTGCTCCAGTTCTAGGAATGTGATAGATTCAATGCCAATTCGATGTGAGGAAATCTTTATAGGAAGTTTCATTCAATTTCAGACCAAGGAAGCTACGTTCAAGGCCGAAGATCACTACCACAAATCCTTGACACTGCACATTTGGAGAACATGGAAAACTAACCTTGAGATAAAGCAGTTGGAAAAGGAGGAACATGCAACACAGTTTTACAGAAATTTGCTACTCAGAAACGCCTTCAATGGACTCAAAAGAGTGAGTGAATAACCAATAATTCGAAGATGATGGCGGAAAAAGATTCCAGATCTTTGTGTGTCCCTGATATTGCTTAGTGCGCTATGTTGAACCCAGATTTACCGTACAAGATTTCGCCAGCTACCTCACTAATTTGTCCCAGAGTCTCACGCTGCAAGAGAGTTACGGTCGTATCGCAACTCGCCACTACCGACGCATACTCCGTCTGAGGGCTTTGCGAGCGTGGTCTGAGCAGACAGCCCGTGATAAGGAGGAAAGAGCAGAACTCGAGATTAGGGCTATCGAGATGGATCAGAGGTGAGTTGAACCAAACTTATCTGTAATTTTCAGCTTTTAATAAATTCGATATCGCCGCTAAATTAATAGATTTCTCTTCTCTATTCCCATTCTTCTCGAAGATCTATCTCCCTGCACTTTTCATCAGGTCTTGCCTCCGCAATCATCTGGTGTCATGGCGACGCATCACACCCGAACTTGTCCGCGAAAGAGAGGCAGAGTTGAGGAAGGCCAAGATGAGGAGTCTTATTCTTGATATTTTACCAGACTACACCCCTGACTCGTCAGAATCATGAGAAAATGTCACTATAAAACTCGATTCATAGTTTCAGTCATGGACCATGGTGATCTGGGAAATCTCTGGAAAATATATTGGTCCTGTGAAACTTCGCCAATTCATAAGTCTCCAACATCCTTCCTGCTTGTGGAATTAGTGTTATATGTAATAGCCCCTGTATAATAATGGTTTTATGTAGAGACAGAGAGAGTCTCGAGAAAGTGAATTATTCTCCGCCTAATTGCGCCATGCCGCTGCTTAATATTGCACTCTCCTGCCAGATTGGACTTAAATGTCAGAATTTGTCAGACCTACAACTGTCCCTCCCATTTTTACAGGAAATCATTAAATGGCTATCAGGGGTATGAGGTCATTTGATTGCGAGCACTTTGAGTATTACCTTTTGCAGAGAACAGAAGATGTCTTCCACACACTTACAGAAAGACAATTTTGGTGAAGAGGCATTGGAAAGAGAATGGAAAAGTTACGATCGATAAAATTTTCTGAAAGAGTGCATGAAGATAGGGTTGCTGTTCCGATGATCCAAGTTCGACTTTGACTCAGAATCTGATTTGCACCATCTATTATTTCAATCTAAGCACGAAATTTTTTGTACATAAGCATAAATTTCCTGTAAAAATTGTTGACTATATTTAAAATTCTTCATCCACCTCTCTTGTGTTGACTTGGGACATTATTTTGTTCCCTGAATTCAATATGTGAACATCATCATGAAATAAAACCCGTTCTTTTTGAATGAAAATTAAATAACTTTTCAAAATGATAAAAACCGGTCAGTCCTCTCTGATTAAGGAAGTGACATTTTATAACTCAAATAAAATAAATATTCGATAATTAATCATGTGACAAAATATAAGATTAAAATTATCTTTATTATTTTCAACCAAAAAATCTTAATATTTCCGTTAACTTCAACTCAAAAATGACCTGTATTAGAGTGTCTCAGTATGGTAACGATGTTTTCTCTAAAAAATCATGAAATTGTAAGTTGCATTGCCCCTCATAAACACCATTTCTTCAAATAACCTCCCGATAACTGTTTAGAAAAGTCGGCATCCACGTTTTTCCAGCGCTTTCGGACACTTTGCTCGCTTTCTCCGTTCTTGACCCTCGGCTACTTCAACAACAACCTCTTCTGTATCACTCATCAGTGTCTCGTCCAGAATTTCCTGATGATAATGATCTTCGATTAATCAAAATATTGATCTCATCAATGAGATGAGATATGATTGAAATTTGAAATAACTCAAATCACTCTATTTAGAACTAGGGGTAGGATGACTGATGAGGGGATTGGGATTCTGACATGGACAGTGATGAAATTGAAAGAGATAGGAACTGGACATGCCGAAACTTGATTTTACTTTTAGACTCGATTGGCCTAACATGAAGAGGCCAAGATGTGAGTATGATCAATCGCTGTCAGTGTCACATGACTGAAAAATGTGACCCTGGCCCTTCCCAATAATACTATTTTTGTCGCCCATATTGTATCGTCCTGACGTTGTATCGTGTGCACTGGACGAAATTTATCCGAGTGGTATTGTTTACAATTACTTTGAACTGATCGACGGAAAGATCGTCCCAATCTGAGCCCTCTTCTTCTTCAGCTAAACCTGGCCTGGGAGTGAAAGAGCCGGTTACCAACAAATAGGATGTTTCCCAGGTGGTATCAGTGATGTTACCCAGGTGGTATCAGTGTTGTTGTGAAGAGTGGAGGGATTGTGGTCTACAGTCGGTGAGTATGCAATTATTTCATTTTGATATGTAAATAGGTCATAGTTAATAGATTTTGTGTCTTTTCGTTAAAATAGGTGCCCCCACGAAGAAATACTCTTATTAAGAGTTTTAGGATTTAGAGGGAGCTAGAGTCCAAATCCCCCTATACTCACCAGGCAGCATTTAGAGAAGCGCTGGAGACATGTCTCGCGACGAGCAGTACAAGAAGAGTCGAGACAATGACACGTGTCACAAACATGATATCCGGGGTCTGGTGCGCGCGCTCTCTGTGCACGTGCGGCAGTGATCGAGTACTGATCCGTCTATCCATGAGGATGGGAATGAGAGGTAAGAGAAATTGGGATAGGGTATTGGGCAGAGATTGAAAATCAAATCTTTATTGACGGGGATATAAACGTGAGGTTTATTGTTGCGTTACTGTTGGCTAGTTGTTGTCTTATTGTTGCATCGACATCGTGCACGAGTGGCCGAGGTTTTTGTTGGTACAGTGCGTGCTAAATCTTTTCGGTGGGCTATTGTTGTTTGATAAGTTTTTGCACTATCCAAGCACAGCTAGGCAGATTTAGTAGATGTAGGTATTTAACAAAAACCAGGATTAATGTGATACGTGCGTGCCACAACTGCCAGTATGCTAGGCAAAAAGGGTATGCTCACTAAGTGAACACGATACAGATTTTTCACGCGGTTTGATCAATTATAAATCAGCTCATCGGAAATGCAACGAATATGGAAAATAAGCGCCGGGCAGTACATAACATGTAGCAGATGACCAGGTTTTTCATTAGCAGTAAAATCCAGGTTGAAACTATCGTCCATCGAAAAGTACTTTTGGCTAAAATATAATAAGTGGAACCAAATATCCATTAAGTTTTGCGGTAGGAAATTTTTTCGGGAAAGCTTTTAATCTTTCCCTCGCACATTTTACCTCTTTGCTGTAATATGCTCCTTATTTATAGTCACATTATTAAATGACGCGCGTTGCGTATACTGCCCACGTGATTTTCCGCAAGTATTGTGTCGCTCTTTAATAACAACTGTGAACAATCCTTGTGTGAAGTCACCGCATGAGCCAATGATCCGCTATAGTCACGGCGGAATCAATCAAGATCCGACAGATTCCAGGGGGTCCGGATAAATGAGATTTATAATGAATATCACGACAAGTGTCTCCCGATCAACTTACAGCTAATTACATTCTCCATTGCATGCGATGGTCATTTAATATATAGCGTAGTTCGAGATCTACAATATGATGCAGAGATCACGTGGTAGTTGAGGTCTGGGGTTCAAATTATGGGGGGGGGTGCCTGCAGTTGGGGAAATCGCATGATTCCGAAATTCTGGCAGATTAATCTATTTTCACAAGTTCACTTCCAAAAGTGGGATTGAGATTGATAGCGTAGTCATCTCACATCTATTGATTAATTAACCGAAGGTTCGACTTATTTAATCAAAATTGGAACATAATGGGGTCCCACGAAGAAGCTACAAAAAAATCGGATGGTTCTACTTCTAGTTCTTCGACTTCGAGGAAAAACGGTGAAATGTCCTATTTTCCAAGAATAAAAGACGTGCGGAGGTGCCGATATCGATTTCAAAATTCGTAGAGATAAAATAAAATCTCGACTGCGACTCAAATTGACTCAAATCTACTCAGACCAGGTTATGATAGTTCTCGCATGATAATCGCGACGCGAAACCATGAGTTATTTCTGCGTTTGACAACCGTTTAATATGCTCCCGTCTAACCCATGTCAGTTTATCAATACTTGGTTCGTGACAGCGACACCTAATTAATTCTGAACAACTACCAGTACCAAATTAAGTGGGCAATAGCGAACAGGGCACTCAAAAGTCGTAGAAAACCACGCGCGCGGCGCGGCAGATTGGGTCACGTGGGAACAACAGCTCCCTTGCTCGAGACAGCATGTGATGTATGCAGTGTGGGAAACATGTGTTCAGTACCTACGTTCATTGGGACATGTTTTTGACTATATAGACAAGTTTTTGACACGATTATAGAGCAATGCAGACACCTATGACAGTATGACAATAGTGCTGGGATAATTTATGAACATGGGGTATATATAATAGAGCAGAGCTATAATAGTATGCAGCATGATTCGAAATCCGCATGATTCGGAATCCGCACACATGCATGATGTTCCCCACAATAAACAATGCCTCGCTGACACTGGCATATTTATATATATTCGCCAGGTGGGGGAGGGGTGAAGGGAAGGAGTCATGCGACTAATTGACCATTCAAAGATATATCTACCCACGCCCCCCCACTGAAAAACACGAGCGCTATAATCAGCCCTATTACCTCCGCTGTGGGTACTATTGTGTGTGTAAAGGCAAAATACTAATTATTGACGTGCACGCCATTAAGGTTGCTTTATAGGTATTCACAAAACAAAAAGGTTCATTTCACGGGATATATATCAGAGGTGTCGTATTGTTAGTCGTGTGGGAAGTTAGATATATGGATCCGGCCATTTTCCAAGATAAGCTCTTTGTGACGTCGTGTCAACGGGTCTATTTCACAATATTTGTGACGTTCGCGTACGTGGCAGCACCCCCCAATAATCGGAACACCCATGTATTGTTATCGGATATATAATGGTGGGCATTAGTCACGTGACTCGTTTATCTCATGATATATACTCAATACTCATGCCTTCTATATGTCCAGCTCCGGCCTTCTTAAAGAGATGGGTGGTGTCGATAGATGTTTCTCAATAATAATTGTGACACACTTCAATATATGATTGGTAATTATAAGAAATTCTATAATGGTGTTAGAATCGTTACCATCGAATTTGTCAATCACAAAAGTATGTCATTCTGTCACAAAAGAGGATAGGAATCAAAGAAAATTGCACAATATTTGATCATCTGTGCAGATTATCAATTCAATTCCTTGTCATGATTTTGTAATATACTGAGTAGTGAGATAACAACAGCTGTCCGAAGGTTAGGTTTTGACGATTTGCGGAAAAAATTTAGATCAAAATGTGTCATTAGCTGACATGTGGTAGGTACAAAATCCCAGCTAGATTCGCCATTAGACTTATTGAACAAACCAAGTCTTATCAAGAGTTAACTGTGCTTAGTGCATACCTATGGTGCAATACTGAGATAACAACGGCTGTCCAGAAGGTAAGGATTTGACAATTTACGGCCGGGGAAATAATTAAAATCGATATGTATCACCAATAGCATGAGCTGACGTGCATGGTAGCTGCAAAATCCCGATTATATACGCTTAACTTATTAAACAGTCTTATCTAGGGTTAACTGTGCATAGTGAAATGCTCATGGCGAAGTAATACACTCATTATCAGATAAAAATCATGGACTGATAAGATTCGTGAGTTTTATCATGAGAAAAGCCCCTACATCACCTCTGCGAACTGCCAAAGTAATATGATAGATGAACAGTGTTTATAATTCTCACTTCAATATAATCTGACATCATCTGGTTTTCTAGTCCTGAGCATTTCTGTATCTACACGTGTCACGTGATGTTTGGAGGAACGTAAGTGAAGGTGTCACGTGTGTACTACTTGCGATTGAGTGAAAAAAAAACGATATCTCTGTGAGTGTTAGGCATTATTTCTCATATAGTATAGTGGATGTCTAGATTACGAGGAAATATCGACACACAGCACACATATACCTACTAAAGATCCTGACCTACTGCACTAGGTATCAGGGGCAGAGGGGGCGGGGGTCGATAGCACTGCCGGGGGCAGATTGTAATGCAGTGCATGGGCGAAAGGAACATAATATATATACTGCCCGGGGGAATTGTGAGGCACTCTTAGCAACGCATATGTCATTGACAAGCTATAATGTG
>CAMPET010000201.1:97035-109712 GCA_946803715.1 Beroe ovata | reverse complement strand
CCCCCCCCCCCTTTCAGCTAATATAATCTCAGTGTCAAACTGTCAGGTATAAATTCATAACCACTCAGCAGCACGGAAAATTGGGACCAGCACCGTTGTGTAAATGCTAATAGACGTTATAGCGGACGATGACATTGGAAGGTTATGAAGTCAACTTGATTATCGAGACGTTGGCTCTGTTCTGCCGCTGGATATATGGGGCAAATTTTACGGGATTTCCACCCTTCTGAATTAGGAAAAACTCTTCATAGATGTTCGATAAGATTATTGAGTGGGTAGGTAAGTGCATTAATAAGTCGAATTTATTAATATGAGTAAAATTTAAAATAGTACAAATCATAAAATAATATAAAACATGGCAAATACATATTATTATGGTGAAATCAAGATGTAAGAAGCTCGAGTCACAGTGATGAGAGAATGCGCTGTACTTATCTTTTCAAATTCAAAATATTTTTCAAAACAAAATTATCACTCTAACAATTTGAAATCCAATAAATGTTTTGTCAAACGTTCTTTTTGAAGTGTAGATCCCTTTAGGCCTTCGTTACACGTTTTGACCCTTTTTCAATTTAAATTATTCAGCTTTTGATAAGGTAACAAATTTTGAATCCTCTCGAAAAGTCTGGGCATAACTCTCAGTAAAAAACAACCCCAGGCATCGTTTGAAATTATAAATACTGATTAAAAAGGTTTAATAAGGGGGAGGTAATGCGTTGATAGGTATCTTCATCTCAATATCAGAGTTCTGGTATCCACCATACTTAACGAGATACAATGTAGTAGTAGTAGTAGGAATAGTAAAGTTGGTGATGCTGTCTGCCTCATGCTTGTTGATATCACTGAAAAAACCCACATGTTAGATTAATGATAGGTCATAAGGTTAATTGAGGGATGTAGACTTGGTATGATACCTAAAGAACTGTTAGGTACTTTAGGTTGGGTAGGTTACTGGGTACCATAATGTTGATGGATGAAAAACTTGATGATCATGAACCCAATATTTCAAAACCTTGCTAAGCCTCTATACAACAGTATTGCACCAAATGTCTCATTGGTGATGTGAATAGAGGAATAGGGAGTGTACGCTTTCACCCTCACACACGCACAGGCACACACAGACACACACACACACGCACACAGACACACAACACACACACACATACACACACACACACACACTAACACATACACACACATCAACACACAAACACACACACACGCAGACCAACACACATCTCCGTATTTTTGAGTGCCACACGTACAACTATTTTTTTATAGTAGTGTTGACTACATTTGACAAGCTAGAGGCCAGTATTTGTGTAAAAGCCAGAGTTTCGGAATCTCGTGACTCTATCTCTCTCCCTGTGTGTGTGAGTGTGTT
Source organism: Beroe ovata (assembly GCA_946803715.1). Taxonomy (NCBI): domain Eukaryota; kingdom Metazoa; phylum Ctenophora; class Nuda; order Beroida; family Beroidae; genus Beroe; species Beroe ovata. The sequence continues at coordinate 108,328 of CAMPET010000201.1, read as the reverse complement.
TGACGTTTGTGTGTGTGTGTGTGTGTGTGTGTGTGTGTGTGTGTGTGTGTGACATTCCCTCTCTTTGTCACAATTCAAATCACGAAATTTTGTACGTGAGCTGAACTCCACGTCTAGTTCCATGTGGCAAACGGACTTATGCCCCCATGAAGTGGTTCCTGCATGTGTGTGTGTGTGTGTGACGTATGTGTGTGTGGATGTTGAGAGCTAGATCATGAGAAATCAAGCAGTTGTTCCTGTGGACTGTGACTGAGAAATTTGAAAAACAACGTACCAACTATACGCCATGATAATCATGTTATCATTGTGCATGACAGTGGAATGAGAATTGGGGTACAGCTTAGCAACGGAGTGAGCGTTCCAATTTGAATATGAGCGTGAAAAATCAGAGTTGATACTTGCAATATCTATCACACTCACTTCGCGATGCTTGCCCTGATAGGGAAGTAACAAATGGTCCCTGGAAAATGTGATACATATCCGAGTGCGTGGCTGCTGCAGACCGGGCAGATCTCTTGTTCACTGTACAACTCTGTGAACAACTGAGGACAGGAATTCATGATAAATCAGGAGTTTAAATTATAGTCCCCCAAGAATTAGCCCATTCACTTCATTCAAGATTTGAGAATGTCTTCTCCATACAAATATCTGCCTGAGACTTTGAAGCAATCACAATTAACGGGTTTTTCTCCCTTACTCCTCTATCGAAGAGTTGCATATCTTGACGAAAGCATGCAGGTAGACCACAGCGTGACTGCTCATGAAATGGAACGCTTTCAGGGTGAATCTCTTGGTCTGGGGGTTGTCCACGTTGATATACTGGAATGTGGAGTCCACAATGCACCTGGGAGAGAGTCGGGTTTATCATATACTTCCTTATAAGATTAGAATTCTTCTTGGACTAGTTGAACATAGATTGATCAAAATTGGGTCCACGCAATTTTATAGTTGTCTCAAAGTTCGCCATCAAAAATTTATGGCAAATGATATGTCAGTGGCTCATGGTATAAATCTTCTATAATGCATCGAGGGTGTCAGCAGGGGGTCACCAACGACCCCTTTGAGTAGGAATTATAGATATGACTCACCCATTTTGGACGAGACTGTATGTGAAAAGACCTTCCTCCCCACTTGGACTGTCACTAGCTTTAATATCACTGACCATGAGTGACAAGTTATCATCAGATGTCAGCAACTTAACCTGGGGTAGAACATGATGTGCACGTGTCTATATTATAGACGATATCAAGGACTTCAAATTATTGCCGATGGTCATGAGTTGTTTGATAGGGTTGATAATCTAGGGCTAGCGCAACTTCAGGAGCATTATAATTTGATAAGATTGTGATGTGTTCGGGTGATATGAAGGTTAAAGTTATTTCGGTGACGGTTTTAGAGTGACAGGGACGTGTTCCTTCTATTTGGAACTGGAAGCAGGTAGAATTATTTGCATCAGCATCAAAGCGGGTCAAGCAACGATTTTATCGATTATCCATTCATTCAGCCAATAATCAAGCGTTTAGTGAATTTATGGACATGTCATTTAAAGCATAAGGATTTATGCTTTAAAATAGACTTACTCATCACTTTTAGCGAAAGTGAATTGAAAATGTAATGTTGAAGGTGCACCGAAATCTGAAGATGCAGATGAATAAAAATAAGCCCTCACCTCAAGATAGATGCTATCTTTTAAGGAAAGCATCACAGGGTACTGGCTACTGTTGAACTTCTCTTCAAATTCATTGTCATCGTATAGGTCCAACTCGATGGTAAACTCTCCTATACCCTTGACAGCAACTCTCACCTGTCCCCTAGCCTCCCAGGCTATGTCTTCTGAGTTTCCTGCAGAGTGATAGGTTATATCAGAGGTCATGGATTTATTAAACAGGATTGGAAAGCTGGATTACAATTGCAATGTCTGAGTGAATAGAGAAAGAGTTTAAGAAAAGGAAGGAAAGCCGAAAGAGTCCTGGTGATCAATGATGGGCTAATTTGAGGGTAATTTGTCAATGGATCACGATTTTTTAAGGCATTTTTCAGGCAGGTTGCTAAAGGTTTCCTCAAATTATTGTGCTTTTCATCGATCCTCCGGAATGAAAGCGGATTATATCTTGATACGGAAATCTTTTAATCATGATTTAAAGATTGATACATTAAGTTGTATCAGTATTGAATTCTTTTCTTTATATCGTGAAATTCGTACTATAATGATTTAAGAACTTTTTCATCAAACGTTTCGGAATGGTCAAGATACTTCCAACATCAATAGAAGTATAACATTAATCAAGTATTCTCGGGGACTGGCTGGCGCCAGACTCAGAGAAATCCGTGTGATGCTTACTTTATGTGTGTGATAGCAGCATGTTTTATCAGCTACACAACTGCGCTATCATCAAGACTAGATGCGGTAACCGGAAATATTTGGGGTTCTCAATGTCGCTCGCTCGACGCACCCTATTCGTACCCTAACCAGAAAAAATACTTCCACAAATTTCAAAGCCTCAGTTTTCATCATTTTGTCAAGTTTTCATGTTTATCACACGCATTGATTGCGTGTGATGTCACCAAGAATACTGTCATTCCATTGTAACAACTTCTGGTGCTGGAGAAATCGATAGTGTGTGTGTTTTTCGTGTTCATATTGTACAGTTGTCTTATACTCAGCTATGACTCAGATTGGAGACTTCCTGTCTGTATGATAAATATGATGATCTGACTCTTATTGTGTTTAGTTGATGTAGTAAATAGTTAACAACTCTATATCATTGTGATAACAGTTCACATCCGGCAGAAGAAAGGGACAGTACAGAATTCAAGATACGGGTCACAACAGATGAATGGGCAGAGCTTAGAGAGGTGGAAATCGGAAAACAGGGTGAGTCTATCACACAGTTTAGTTCGAAAGTAGGTAAACAGTTCTTTGTTAGGTTGTGAAAAGTTTTAAAAGGCGTGCATCTATGGTCGCGTTTTATTTATAAGGTTGAGATTTGGTCTCGAGTTTTGAAAAAGGTCTTAACAAAACCCCTCTCTATTATTAAATCTTCTGTCAATCCTTCTTATCGAGAAAAGCGGTGAAATTTACCTGATGCGATAGTATCTTTGGGTGAAATGTGAAATTGTCTCCCTCTGTGTGTGTGTTTCTCTTGGTGGACTTACTTGTCTTCATGTAAGAGCACTCGAAGGCGATCTCAATGTTGCCATCTCCTCTACTGATGACGTCATTCCCTGAGTTCTCCGACACTCCGAATAACTGTGAGGGGGAGAGAAACGAAGTGAGATCTCCTACTTTCGTATATGATTACAAAATAAATACGTCTCATCTTTTCTTATTTGATCAAATATTTCTTGTTATTGATAAATTATAATAACCATGACCAATGCAGCCTGTCATGTGGGTATTCTTTGGAACAGCTTCGCCATCAAAACGCAACCATGGCGTCACAGTGGTGTCATCAGGGCGTGGCTGTTCCTAGGAACGCCCTTTCTTCCAATCCCTGACTTCCTAAAATTACTTCCAACCCCTCTCTCTCACACTTACAATGTTTTTATAGACGATGTGGGTTTCATTGTAGTAAGTTCTCGTGCCACACCCATTTAGAGGGCTGTCTATCTCCGTGTCATCTTGTGAAAACGAACAATCTGAAAATTGATGGACAAAAATTATTGATGACTTTGGTCCAGTTAGTGAGATTCATAATTCCGTGATGTAGCCACAAAAATGTGTGATGCTGAAATATGTTTTAACTGAGAATTTGTGATCTTATCGCATTCCTACTGCTGCTCTATCTTGTTTAAAACAACTTTCCTGATCTTTTACTTCAATATCTTCTCTATATAATGTACATCATCATTTTCGTAACTGTTACAAACAAATCATATAATAAATGATGATCATAGTGATCGAGCATGATATATAAAAATTATTTTTAACAATAGGTAATAAATTCTTCATCTCTATCACATAATCAAAAGCAGCTTTAAGGGAGCCAAGATATCCATATGTTGCAGACTTTCCTAACTTACATAATATCGACAAAAGTGAGATAATACTGTGACTTTGTTGAATTATATCATGATAAGGTTGTTTAAAACATATTGTCGTGTGGCTGGAGACAGGGGGCTTGTATAATATTGACAAATTATTAAAATCAATGTTGGGCATCGCAGTAATGCTTGTTATTGTTGTAATATAGCAGTTTGATACAAGCCAAAGTGCAACTTGTATCCCACTGGATACATGTTGCTTATAGGCTCAAAATTCAACTTATCAACTGGTTAGTAATGCTTTCTACGGATACCCACTTATTAAGAATGAGTGGTACTTTGGTATAAAGCTTTTTGGGTTCTGATTATTATGGACTCATTTCAATGTGCTGTTTTTGGTACTCAATGAGGTCATTAGGTTCAGACTTTATTGCCTTCACTGCAATACTCGTATTTCAAACTCACTATGGTCTAGAAGATGGTAGTACTCCACATCTATCACCTCCAATAGTTTGAGTGTCATCTTGTCAGTGAAACACTGCACCATGGCTGATATGCTGTCCCCGCCCGCCGAATCTTGTGGAACAAGGTATTACAATAATTTGATATTTTCCCTCATTACCAGCGTTATTCGTGGAACCTCTGAGACAATCAGAGAGAAAAAGACCGAAGTGAAAATGATCCCAATCGCTATGAAAATTTGTCTATCCTTGAGGTGGTAGCCATTCAAAAATATCAGAGACCAGAGTCCGACGAATCCAAAGAAAATGATTTTTACTGAGATGTCTCACCTCTTCCCACGTTAATGGTAGTTGTCTGTGTCAGCTCCCCATCCTCATTACTAATCCTGCACTGCACTGTAGTGGACTGTGCTGTGGTGGTGTCAACGGGGAGAACAGCTGAGTCGGAGATGAGAGAACCCTCGTCCGTGTACCATCTGCGGAGTGTTAGTCATGGGGTTCATGATAGTGAATTAAATACTATGGCGTGATAACTACAAGCGTGATATGGGGGTTGAGGTGTGATACAGGCGTGATACTGACATCCATAGATGTGGTGTGCTTTTCCCCTTTCAAACTCACCCAATATTTAGAGGTGGTGTTCCCCTCCCTTTAAACTTCAAACTCACCCAATATTTAGAGGTGGTGTTCCCCTCCCTTTACACTCCAAGCTTGCTTCCTCCCCAACCTCATAGTTCAGTTGCTCTGGGAGGTTCTCTGCAAAACTTAGCTCTTCTGCGAGGAACGATTGGGTTGGTTACCATGGTTACCATGGTAACCATGGTTATCAAACTCTGCTTGGTTTATTGTTACCAGATAGAGCTAGATTCATTGATCATTTGGTTTATTCCTTTGCTAGATTTAGCTTAGTGTAAAGATTGATTGATGGGCAATAATTCTAGGAGTTCTGCCTAGAATTTGTCTGGTAGTAGGAAGAATTTTCCAATCCCATCATATATCTGAGTGATTATCAAGTAGCATGATCGTCTTACCTATGTAGAACACGAAAAGGGTGACATCAATTGTGCTGGATCCGGCTATGTTTGTTCCCACACACTGAAATATGCCCGACATGTTCCGCGTAGCTGATAGGATCTGTAGTACCTGAGAAGTGGGAAGGTTTGGTGTGGATTTAGAATCGTTCATCCATGATTGATAACTGGAAATCATGAACCGATTTTCACTTGGATTATGAATCGATTTTCACTTATGCAGTCATGAGTCAGAGTACTCCATGGCTCTATAGTATAGGACGTGATCTGTGATATTAAGATGGTACCTATCTATAAAGACTATAATTCTGATTCAGTTCCATTCTTGGAAATTAACAATTTGTGTGATTAATTGGGATTAAATGAAATTGATTTCCTTGTTGAACTGGGCTGATACGGCTCTATGCATATTGGTTGATAGTGAAGTAGCTCCTACTACGGCATCTGAACTTTTGTAATTTTTCATTGAGATCCATTATTTCGGATCACCATAATATGGAATAAAGCATGGCATGAATTGTGATTGGGTAATTTCAGTAAATGTCAGACTCCGCAAATTGTAATTATTAATTGGACAGCTTAAACGAAATTGTAAATTGATGTGTCGCAATAAAAGGTTTTGAAACTATAGTGCAGGAGTTCCTATTCCGCCAAGTTTCGGCCATTCGAAACAATGATATAGGTGATGGATTCAATTAGTTCAACAAATTGAAGAATAATTCAATTATCAATTTACCAAGACTGAATTCTAATAGAGGAATTCACCTCCACTCTCTTTGGTAACGTCAAAACAAAACATTGCAAACAATAAGTTAACCAACTAGCAGACCAATCTATTGACCAATTATATAATTGATCGATTAACGATAATCATACATTCATACCTGCTTTTAACAATTAAACAATTGGATAATTAATCAATTAACGATGATAATCATACCTGTTTATCGTACTGGTACACAAATCTCTCCTCTTCCTCCACAACCTCGCTCCCATCCTCATCGAACCAGCTGTAGGTTGGGTACGGGTACCCCTGGAACGCGCACAGCAGACTCGTAGCCTCTCCCTCGTCTACTCGGATATAGTACGAGGCGATGGACGGTTCGGGTTTCTCCGAGTTGTCTTCAGCGTCGTCTGGGGGGATGATAAGCGAGTCATGGAGATCAGTCTTGAAATAGATCAGTATTAAGCGGGTCAGGGTTCTGCTTTCAAATAGAAAATTCTGGTACGCGAGTTGGGCGTCTTGAAAAAGAAAACTTTTATATCCTTTATTCTTTACATTATATAAAACCCTATTTATGATTCCAATTCTAGCTCAGAAGTTCTAAATATTCTCTTCGGTATCACCCCTAGCAACTCCCCAGCATCACCCCTAGCAACTCCCCAGCAACTCCCCAGCAACTCCCATGGCAACTCCCTAGCAACTCCCAAACATAATGCACTCACTATCACTCCGCTGCGTAACATACAACTCTCCGTCGAGACTGCGTTCCTCAGTTCCGGTTATCTCATTGACCGCCACACACTGGTAGTTGCCACTGTCCTCTGGCAGCGTGCCAACTATCGTCAATGTGTAGTTTACCGTCACGTACGACCGGGAGTTCGAGATCTGCGAGAGTTTGGATTAATTAATTGTGACATTAAACACAGTTTTGGGAAGGAAGTTTTGCATGATGTCCCTGAAATTGGTGGCGCAGTGTTGGTTTGAGGGAGTCAGATTTTGATGTTGTTTATGTTATGGGAAGCAGGTTTCTGCGGAGCTGATTGAAATATAATTGAATTGAGATATACATGTCGGTGGTGAATATTTTTGAAAATTTGGAGCTCATGGAAATTTTAAATGATTGCAATTCGCACACGCGCGCCCACTCCCCCGACACAGTTTTAATAAAATTTGAGATGTTCGAATTGCAGTAAATTACGAGATTTACAGTCTTGTATCGCTCGCGCCATGAATCCTGACTTAGCTTATCTATTATAAGATTATAGTATAGCTCGTGGATGTGATATTACGAAGGGCAGAGTCTAGCTATATAGTTATGGCGACATTTGTAGTTTTAATGTAGTGAAAAATCCCTCGTAAGTGGTACTTGCGTTAAACTAGCTGGTGAAACGTGATCAAATTGCGGCAGTTGAAATGAACTCAATAAAAAGCATCAAAATTTTTAAGCTCTTTATTTTTATCTGTCAAGTTTAGACAGATCCGTCGAGCACACAATTGATGTTGAAATCAAAGTGTTGCTGAGCTAGTATTATAAGCCTTAGCAACCTGTGGCTTAGCAGAATGTTGCTGAGCAATCTGTTGCTAGGCAACTATAATACATTCAAATGGACTCACGGGGACGTTATCTTTGTGCCATGTGACGTTGGCTGGTGGGTAGCTAGCTGGGGGCTCACACTCGAACTCGACTGTGCTCCCCTCCACCGTGTAAACTTGTGATGGTACCTTCAGAAACCGGGAGTCCAGATCTGCAAAGAGTGGCAAGGGTGTTGTAACAAGGGTGTGTCAAGAGGGGTGTATAAAAGAAGAGTGGGGTGTAACTCACACACTTGAGTCACCCACTTCAATGATTGGTATGAAGGTTGTAGGGAGTATATGACGTGATTGTAAGTTTTAGTGTGACTGGGTGTGTCAATTGAGTGTGCTGCGTGAGTTGGGCCCGTAACTTTGTGAACCGCCCTAGTTGTTACGGATGCGGGGGTTGTGGATTGGGTGTGACAAGCGGTGGGGGGATGTCAGTAGCTGTAGAGTATGGGGGCGGAGACTGCGTGAGGTGGGGTATCCTGGTTGTGAGGTGGGGTACCCTGGTTTTGAGGGGTGTGAGGGCTGTGGGGGGTGTGGTATGTGCACTCACAAGCTACTCTGAGAAGTGTGGCATTACTCTGTATCGTCACACTCCCCTCATCATCCTCCACAGCATCACAACTGTAGTAACCTTCGTACGACGTCTGTACACTCGGGTACTCCAGTGTTCCTGCCTGGGAATAGGTGGGCGTGGTGTCAGCTGGTGGGCGTGGTGTCAGCAGTTGGGCGTGGTGTCAGCAGTTGGGCGTGGTTGTTTTTTATGTAGGCGTGATATCAATTGTTAGTGGGTAGGTATGATTGCTCATTGCTGAGTAGTTGGAAGATGGCCGTGTTGCTAACAAATGAGCGTGGTTGATTACTGAGAGAGGTAAATAGGCCGGTGTGTTACTGTGTTTGGGTCACTACCTAGGTACTTTTCAGTAATTAAGGGGTACTTGTCAGTAATTAAGTCAAATCTAATAAACAATGTGATTGAGCCGACCTCCACGCTTGATTTTAGAATTAAATATTCATTAAATACTTGAGTTTTTCAATAATCATTCTTATGGTTGAGATTCTAGCAGATGTCAGATAATGTATGACTGTCATACAATNGTAACTCACACACTTGAGTCACCCACTTCAATGATTCCCATGATTGGTATAAAGGTTGTGAGGCAGTATATGAAGTTATTGTAAGTTTGAGTGTGACTGGGTGTGTCAATTGAGTGTGCTGCGTGAGGTGGGCCCGTAACTTTGTGAACCGTCCTAGTTGTTATGGGTGTGGGGAGGGGTGTGACAAGCTGGGTTTATGGGGGCGGAGACCACGTGAGATGGGGTACTCTGGTTGTGAGGTGGGGAACTCTGGTTGTGAGGTGGGGTACTCTGGTTGTGAGGTGGGGTACTTTAGTTGAGAGGGATGTGGGTTTTGAGGCGTGTGGGGTGTGAGGGGTGTGGTATGTGCACTCACAAGCTACTCTGAGAAGTGTGGCATTACTCTGTATCGTCACACTCCCCTCATCATCCTCCACAGCATCACAACTGTAGTAACCTTCGTACGACGTCTGTACACTCGGGTACTCCAGTGTTCCTGCCTGGGAATAGGTGGGCGTGGTGTCAGCTGGTGGGCGTGGTGTCAGCAGTTGGGCGTGGTGTCAGCAGTTGGGCGTGGTTGTTTTTTATGTAGGCGTGATATCAATTGTTAGTGGGTAGGTATGATTGCTCATTGCTGAGTAGTTGGAAGATGGCCGTGTTGCTAACAAATGAGCGTGGTTGATTACTGAGAGAGGTAAATAGGCCGGTGTGTTACTGTGTTTGGGTCACTACCTAGGTACTTTTCAGTAATTAAGGGGTACTTGTCAGTAATTAAGTCAAATCTAATAAACAATGTGATTGAGCCGACCTCCACGCTTGATTTTAGAATTAAATATTCATTAAATACTTGAGTTTTTCAATAATCATTCTTATGGTTGAGATTCTAGCAGATGTCAGATAATGTATGACTGTCATACAATATACCCATCATCAAGTACATCATATGTTTTGCTTTGCATAACTCTCAGAAATAAGAAAGTTGTGCACGCCGATTTATTCAAAACAGTGCACGTCACTGTTTCTATGTTTATCAAAAACATTACAAACAATGCCAGCTGGATGGTCACGAGGCGGCTGAGAATGGGATGACCGTCACAACTCATGAGACCATCACTCATAAGACTCATCAACCATCTTATCTTAGAGTCATGATATCACGTCCACTAAGATTCTTCTAGATATCCATGGTATCATGGTATATGTGACTGGTATCATGGTAACTTGGAATGGTATCTCTCACCTCAAATAAGAACCATCTCTGACCCCCCTCAGTCTGTTGAAAGTACCAGTTTATCACAGCTGTGTCCGAGTCTGTCGTGCAAGTCAGTGATAGGTCTGTGTCCTCGGCGAGTATCAAAAACTCGGGTGGAGTCTCTAGGAATTCCAAACCTGTGTGGAAATGATACACGAGGTTGTGAAACTGTGAGCACACACACACACACACACAAACACNGTCAGCAGCTATGGGTGTGGTGTCAGCAGCTATGGGCGTGGTGTCAGCAGGTGGGCGTGGTCGTTTTATGTAGGCGTGATGCCTGTGGGCGTGGGCGTTGTATGTAGGCGTGATATCAATTGTAAATGGGTGGGTGTGGTAGGTATGATTGCTCATTGCTGAGTAGTCGGAAGATGGCCGTGTTGCTAACAAATGGGCGTGGTTGATTTCTGGGAGAGGTAAATAGGCCGGTGTGTTACTGTGTTTGGGTCACTAGGAACTTGTCAGTAATTAAGGGGTACTTGTCAGTAATTAAGTCAAATCTGATAAACAATGTGATCGAGCCGACCTCCACTCTTGATTTTAGAATTAAATATTCATCAAATACTTGACTTTTTCAATAATCATTCTTATGGTTGAGATTCCAACAGATGTCAGATAATGTATGACTGTCATACAATATACCCATCATCAAGTACATCATATGTTTTGCTTTGCATAACTCTCAGAAATAAGAAAGTTTTGCACGCCGATTTATTCAAAACAGTGCACGTCACTGTTTCTATGTTTATCAAAAAACATTACAAACAATGCCAGCTGGATGGTCACGAGGCGGCTGAGAATGGGATGACCGTCACAACTCATGAGACCATCACTCATAAGACTCATCAAGCTATCTTATCTTAGAGTCATGATATCACGTCCACCAAGATTCTTTTAGATATCCATGGTATCATGGTTACAAGACTGGTTCCATGGCAACAGGACTGGTATATGTGACTGGTATCATGGTAACTTGGAATGGTATCTCTCACCTCAAATAAGAACCATCTCTGACCCCCCTCAGTCTGTTGGAAATACCAGTTTATCACAGCTGTGTCCGAGTCAGTCGTGCAAGTCAGTGATAGGTCTGTGTCCTCGGCGAGTATCAAAAACTCGGGTGGAGTCTCCAGGAATTCCAAACCTGTGTGGAAATGATACACGAGGTTGTGAAACTGTGAGCACA
>CAMPET010000201.1:81849-93533 GCA_946803715.1 Beroe ovata | reverse complement strand
GGGATCCGGTAGGGAGTGTGAGAAGAGTTTAGGGAACCGGTAGGGAGTGTGAGGAGAGTTGAGGGAACTGCTAGGGAGTGTGAGGAGAGTTGAGGGATCCGAGAGGGAATTGGGGTTGTGAGAGAGAGAGGATAACGAGCACGTACTTGTTGGGATCAGTTGTGTAGCACCACGGCCCCGAAACATCGTTATCAGGGTTCCTGCAGTAGTTGTGATTCCCTATCCCAACGTTAGAGTGCGTGTTGATTGTTGAATGGGGGCTCCTTGCTGTCCAATTCTGGCATTCAACTCCAGCTTGTGTTTTTGATCGGTATCCTAGATGTGCAATATATGACGCAAATTCACGTAAAATTCAGGCTTATATGTTGGCTCTTTTGATAATATATTCATTGTTCTATAAAAGATTTTCCTTTCCTGAAAAATATTTTTTCGTGAAGTAGATATGCCGCTTGATATTCGTAAGATCTAATTGAATAATTAAAATGATAATTGAAAAGGTGCCTGTATTTCGTCATGATCAGAAGATGATTATCCCACCTCAGTCACACTTCTTACCGGTGTAGTACTTCCCGTACTCCGTATAGCACATGGAATTCGTCACCACGGGCCGGATGGAGTAGAACGACTTCCGTGATAGTCCCGATATCTTGGGTATTTGTGAGGAGGAACTCGTGTCAGACCTGACCACGCCCTGTTTTAGTGTCAGCTTGGTGTTGCTGTACCATGTTGAGGAGAAAACGTACCAGTCACCCTTATCCACCTGAGAGATGAGGACGTCACGTGTTGTCACGTGTCGTCACGTGATATCCTTGCTGTTCTCGAACATTCGCTTATCTAACAATAGCATACTCTAATAGGTACTGTTATTTATAGTATCTACCAATTATTGAAACAATATCAGACGAATATGCGTCGACTATATTGTATTGCACCCAATGTGATGAAATGAATTGTAGGTTAAAACTGTATTCGAGCATTTAACCTATGCAACCTATCGAACGCCCAATCCCGCCCTCTCTCGAAAGGGCGATAGACAATCACCTTGAACGAGTTGATATTCCCCTTCAAATTACTCGGCAGTTCGCTCCTCTTATCATACAGGACCTGTTGGGTGCCCCCGTAGTTTTTACCCGTGTACAGCGTGATCTTGGGACCCTCGCAGTCGTCCAGTGACGTACTCCCGGTGGTGTACGTGATGCTGTTCTCCGGGCACCGTGAACACGATGTCGACCCCTGCAGGTATTATAGAGGGACACTAGGTTGGTTAACACAGCTGCAGATGGATATATTTGGATCATCTGATGCGCGTGGAAACAGGAGCTAACAACGTTACTAAATATCAAATTCAATATTTGACCAAATTTCACATTTTAAGCAACAGCTTCGCCTCCGTATTCACGTTTGCGGACATTGTGGATTTTTGCTACAACTGTATGTGCCTCGCCCTCGTCCCTCGCTTACCTCGTTAGCCTGGTAAGTGCCCTTGGGGCAGATATCACAGTAGGTAACGTTAGCTCTGCGCTGGTAGGATCCAGCAGGACACGCGTGACATGTCACGCGACCATTCATCACAACGACCTTGTCACCAGCCATGCATGATGTGTAGTGACAGTCATGTCTCGACATACTCCCTTCTGTCATGGTGGTCATCCTGTCAGGACACTTTGTGCAAGATGTCATTCCCTCATCTTCCTGAAATTATATGTGGGTTGGATGTGTGGATGTTCTAATGAGATTTGTAGTTTGCACCTACTCATTTGATATAGATGAAGTACATTTGAAATTTAGATAATTTGATTGTTTCAAGTATTTTCCCTATTTATACCTAATTAATTTCGAAATCTCACTTCAATTATCGTCCCTATCATAATACCTGGTAGTATCCCTTGGCACATAAAGTACAGCTACTAGCCCCTTTCCCCGACTGGTAAGTCCCCTCGGGACACTTGAAACAGAAATCCCGTCCGAGTTCTATCTGGTAGTATCCCGCGTCGCACAGCGTGCATGACGCTGCACCAGCCGCACCACTGTATGTGCCCGGCCCGCACTGCGTGCACGCCTGACTCCCAGTTACGTTAGCGTATGTTCCAGCTGTGCACGTGAGACACGTGGTTGCACCCACCATGTTGATGTAGTGTCCCGTGCTGCAGGGCGAGCAAGTGGTGGGGGAAGTGGGGGAGGATGAGAAGTGCCCCACCGGGCACACCTCACACTTCACACCGTCTGTGAAGCGGCCCACACCGCACGAGGCACACGAGAGAGCGTTAGAGCTGTCGGAGAATGTGCCGGGTGCACACTGCGTGCACGGTACATTTCCAGTGGCGGAGTAGTGGCCCGGTGTGCAGTCTGCCAGACACTGCGACACATCAGCTGCTCCTTTGTCAAGAGTATCTTTGCCATCTGGACAAGAGATACACGACGTGGATCCCGTGTCTGGTTGGTACATGTCCAGTGGACATAGCTCACACGAAGTGGACGCTGGTGTGGCTGCGAAACTCCCAGCCGGACAGTCTGTGCATGGACCGATCTGTCCACTTGAGGAATAAGTTCCCACGGGGCAGTCCCCGAAACACTTCCCCTCCCAGTTCACGTAGATATCTATTTCCTTCCTATACTCCTTTTCTGTTTTAGTTGAGAAATCAATGCCATCATCGAAACTGATGATTTGTTCCTCACACATCTTCTTGACCATTGCACAGCTGCTATCATACTCAGTCAGGGAGTTATCGCACACCGGAATTCTGTTCGTTATGGACGAGCAATCGGGACAATTCCCGCCACTCGCACCGCCGCCACTGCACGCGCCATCGTGCGCCTTGTAATTCGTCAACATGGCTTGAAGTGGCAGCGTGTTGACGTCCATACCAGCACCGAATGAGAGGGGTCCCTGTATGCAGAGCGTCACGAACAGTTCACAGTCGCTGGCGTAGGTTATGCCGTCATAGCCGCAAATATCGGCTGGTGTGCCTGTCCATGTGGAACAGTCGGGACAAGCGAGCACTGGAGGGGGGAGGAGAAGGAGGGAGAGAAGAGGGAGAATGGCAGGAGATGGGATCATTCGATCTGACCTCATTAGTGGTGAGGGGTTCCTATTTCAAAACCTAGGATTTAATTGACTGATATTTTCGAATTACGATATTGATTTATCCTCATATATACCTATGATGATCCTAAGCGAAAAAAGTACAAAACTCCGCAGAAAGAACTTCATAATATGCGCCATGGAAAACTTGTGACAGTTCGATTGATGTTGCGTTTCAACCACAAAGGAACCAAGATAACCCGATTAACATAAAACACAGCTTGGTTAAATCACCTCAAATTTCCTGTTTCTCGCGAAGTGTAATACACACTGATAAGGGAAATTGTTTAAAATATGCGATGTTTCATCATTTGTTTCATTTAAGCCGACAATTCGCATGGTTTTGGACATTACCCAATTATAATATCACAAAATTGATAAGATTCATTCTAGGCTGACACGCTGCGTGACTTTTTCAGAGTGGCGTGATATCAAATTTGCGTGAGAATCACGCAATTTGATATCACGCCAAAGCATTGTACATGTGAGATAACCTAATGTAATTTCAAGTGAGCTTTGAAATAGGTACCTACTCCTGACGTAAAACTGTCGTCAGAAATGATAAATTCAAATAATTTGCAATTTCTTATCAAACGGTTTATCCCCTCTTTTCTTTCTGATATGATGATTATATATGTGACTTCACATAGGAATTCAACACGCTGATTCTTATTTCATTTTTACTATCATATTCTTTACACATTCTTCTTGCAAAATAAAGCATATTTCATCAGATTTCGTAGATTTTGTACAGCATCAACTCCGTGTCAATCTTAGAAAATGTGATTTTTATGCATAATTTTGATATTATGCATTGACACACAACTTCAAACCTTATTAAGTAGAATATATATTTATCAAATATTCTAAATAGTATAAGTTTTCGGTTTATTACTATATAACACAGTGATATCATCACAAATCTGCAGGGCTTTTTTATACATCAAGAGTTTTTATTCGAGGTTGTAGTTTTAGGTCTCTCTGATTGTTTCTGGAGAAATCGACTCGGGGACTCGGGAAGATGAGACCTGAAGAATGAAAACCTGGATTATGATCGTAATCATAATGTCAGCAAGTGTTCACCCTGGGCCACTCAGGGTTCACCAGGGGGTCATAAGAGGGTTCAACAGGGGGTCACCAGGGGGTCACCATGAGAGAGATGCAGTAAGGGGTCATTGAGAGTCTGCACTGCTGACCCCCAATGCCCCCCTGCTACCCTCAATTACTAAGTAAGGGGGTCATCGATACACGTCCTTTATACGACAGAATGACCCATTTAATATCTATGTTAGGTCATTATTATCATGATTATTATGTTAGGTGATTATTATTTTGTATCCACTGAATGGGGGATCAGGAAGCGTATGTCATATGCAGGGAGAGCTGTCATTATCAAACGACGATGTGATTGTGATAAACCATCACATCATAATTGATTGTGGATCACAAATTTGTGAAAACATACTCGACAGCAGTTTTGATCTTGAGCAGCAACTTAAGATAGGCTCTTCTGAAGAACGGGTTGACAATGCCGTACAGGACTGGATTTACGGCACTGTTAGCAAGTAGTAGCCAGTGGAACGCTATGATGAAATCTGAAACATATTTGTTTTCTGCAATCTTGATTCAATGTGATTACTATTCACTGATTAGGCTATCAACTTCTGTGATTCCTTGTTTTACTTTAACAGCAAGGATCTCCACCGTGTTCGCCAGGCTAGGCACATATCCACTCTGTCTTGACCAAAGTAGATTTTTGAACCAAAAATTTCTGGTGTTCTATAAGCCATGGAGTTTGGCAGTGAATAGCCATAGAGCTTGGCTCCATAAACTCACCAGGACTAATCGTGATCAAGTCATTGTCGATAAAGTGGATGAATCCAACTAGAACTACTGGAACCAGACATGACATCATGACACCTGCGATAGTTTATGTGTGTGTGTGTGTGTTTGGGTGTGTACTGTGTGTGTGTGTGCCTGTTTGTGTGTCTGTTTGTGTACCTGTCTGTGTGCCTGTGTGTGTGCCTGTGTCTGTGTCAGGTGTCTGTGTATAGTGTGCTCTCTGGCATTGATTGATCCGATATGCGTGTAGTTTCACCATCTCCCCCTTTCATTTCAACTCACCAATAATCACCAAGACCGTGACAGTCCCACTCTTATTCTGTCTCTTCTTGATCGTCGTATCCGACCCTTTCCTCGACTGATGATCCCCCACCCTCAGACTGTTTACCGATCCCAAACTCCCCCTAACGGGGTGTTCAGACCGGCCATTGTTCGTGACAAGTGAGACAGAAGCGCTGGAATGGGGCACCACACACACCACGCTCCTCTGGTTTACATCACAGCTTGTGCTCGTGATCTGAGTGACGTCACTGATTTGTGTCACGTCACTAACGCGACTCCTCTCGTAGAGTTCGTTACACGTGGAGTGCAGTACACGTGATGCAGATCTGAGTTCTATGGATGAGGTGGGTTGGAGAAAGTCGGGCGAATCACGGCGAGGGGATAACTTTGCAACGGGACTCCCATCTTCACTTTTGTTCTGAGTTGAATCCTCAGGTTTATATTCAGAATTGCCATTCTGGTTGGTCTCTGATAGCGGTTCTGATTGATCACTTGATCGACGTTTTTTCAACGCTGAGCAAGTTTTCCTGGGCACAGCATCGCCTCCTCTTAGGGGCGGTAACTGTTCAGTTGAGCAATTGACTCCATCCTGACCAAAGTCTGAGCTGTTAGTGACGGTGAGAACCTCACTCGCACAATGGAAGTGTACCGTGTCGTTCTGAGTGAGAGGGTTGGGCAGAGTTAGCTCACCACTGTGAATCTGTGGGAGTCTACTCGACACATCGCTCACACAGCTCCTCTGCGTGAGATCCACAGTAATCACGTCCTGCTTGTTGCGAGTGCTCAGTTCAATGCAACTCCGCTGGATGAGACCCAGCTGGGGCTGCTTCTTGCAGTACAGTGGAGACTGTTTGCTGAGGGTCCTGCCGGAGGATACGGACAGGCTGTTAGCACGGTTGTTAGCTGAGAATTCCAGATCTTTCAGCAGCGTCTGTGTGGAGACAGAGAGAGAGATGGTCACGGGGATATTTTGGAGGTTAATGTGGTTATCGACTCATCGATAAGATACTATTAACAGAACCTCAAACACCTTACAATAAAAATTCTGTCTTCCGTAGATCTTCTACCTACAAGATAGTTTCGAGTTTTTCTTACCTTATCTCTTCTTGATATTTCTCTTGCAATCTTGAATATCTTCACATAGCATACCGTGATCAGAAGCAATGGTATGGGGACAAATATGATCGAGTACGTCAAGCAATATACCTGAATGTTATGATCGTTTGTTCTTGTTCATTTGTTCATTTGTTTTTGTGCAA
Source organism: Beroe ovata (assembly GCA_946803715.1). NCBI lineage: Eukaryota > Metazoa > Ctenophora > Nuda > Beroida > Beroidae > Beroe > Beroe ovata. The sequence continues at coordinate 87,068 of CAMPET010000201.1, read as the reverse complement.
TCAAGTTACCGCTTTTACAACGTAACCAGCCCTTTCTGTACTGACCCCCATACATTTTGCTTGTAAAATCACACATTCTTCAAGGCAACATAGTACAGAGGCTCTTTCACGAAATTCTTAGGAAGGCATATGAAATTCCTAAAGGACATCTTCTTAGGCTCTTCTAACTCCATTTAGGAACTGCCCATGCCTTCCCCGTGTGTTTCGTGACGGAGCCCCAGGAGTATCCCGATTGTGATTCACCTGCCCGTATATATCCTGAGGACAGATCAGTCCGCAGCTGTAAGACCAGGGAGTGTAGTCGAAGTGAAGTCCGTGGTATTGGAAGAGGGGCATGGAGTTACACAGTCCAGCTACCACCCATATGCACACTGCAGGGATATAGGTATCAATTCGACCCTAGCTTCAGTTGTTTGAGAATCGAAATCTTCTTAAATTCAGTTTGATCTAAAGGATATGTTATGTTTTTCTTCGATACTTCTGCAGTCCATTTCATTTTCTTTTTCTTTGCCTTTTGAATTTTATTAAGATTAGGTAAATGCTGCGGATTAGGTAAATGCTGCGGAGGATAGTTATGCTGTGGAGGATAGTTATGAAAGCTTCTTAAATAGGATCCTAGGTCGCTTTCCAAATTGATTAAAGAATCGTATGAGATGTCTTGAAAGATCCTTAAGTTCATCTTATTTTCGTGATGGCAGAATACCTTGCTTTAACTCCTTTGATTCCCGAATAAGGAATTACGCAGTACAATTAAAGTGTGCGAGAGATTAAATTGTCAAGTCTCAAATTAAAGACTACTCGGGGGAACATAATTTCTCCTGCAATGTCATGGCTGATGTTTATTATACACATTGCTTCGATGTCACATTCGCGATTTCCTCTGGATACCTTATTTACCATCGGCTCAACATCTGCTGACTAAACGGTCAAGCAGCTCAATATTCTCCCAATAATTTTATAAGATCACAGGAAAATAAATGCGAGGGGCTGATCACTTGGATATTCAAAGTTTGTGCTTGTATCAAAATCGGTGTCACACTTTGAGGGATCCAATTCACTGTAGGTGGCTATTTTCCTACTCCCTCAAAATTGGGGGTCTGATATTAACAGTTGGTATACCTATGAGAATGGTGAGTCTGTTCCATGTAATGTTACGGTGATAGTGAAGAGGGTGTTGGATCATGTAGAACTTGTCCATGGAGGAGCAGGCAACGGTCCAAACACTAATCAGGAGCATAGTGTTATCAACAAATGCTGTGGGAGAGAATTATGATGTGATGGTACTGGGTGACCTCCAAGTCCAAGTCCAATTTGAAACCTGGGATGGTTGTAACTCTGTATATATGTCATCACTGAGGAGTTTAGGCTCTTACCTGAGAAGTAGCAAAGTGCGTTACCGAGGAGCCACTTGTTAGCTGCCACTGAGATAACAGTAATTGGCATATTCCATACCCCGACTATGAAGTCGGAGACACTCAAATTGATGAGGAATGCATTGCTGGTTGTCTTGGCCTGAGAAATGTTACTTTGGAAAAGTCGTCAAAAATTTGAGACTTTTATGTTCATCTCCTGGGACAGTAGGTATAGTATCCAAATGCCTTTCGTCAAGATTTGGAATCTACATTGGAAAGTTTTAGATTTCTTTGAAAATTTTAACTTACCCTCTTGTCATAGATAAGAGCAAACCAGAATAGTACATTCCCAAAGATGGCTATTATAGCAAAGGCAGTCATGCTTGTTCCCAATGCAATACGGGCATTAAGTCTATCTGTATCTATATCAGTTGCATTGCCCCCTGCCATACCCTGCAAAGACATAGGTAGTACAATTTTAAACGATGAGTTGGGTGAGGATATTGAGGCCTGGGGGTAAGGTTAGTAGAGAACACTAATATCATCCTTTCTTATTCTTAATGTTAAGACAAAGAAGCAGTTGCAATTTGATTTAACTTCACAGAATCAAATTCAATGCAAGGAGGAATGATAGAAAAAACTTTCAGAAATCTAGAGATCGACCAAAGGAATTGGAGCAGAGGCTAAATACAACCACGGTGTACTTAATCTTGAACACTCATGAACATCATAATTATATGCGAACCTACTGCAGACGACAAACAGAATCAAGTACCTATTAGCAAGCTATGACGATTTCGGAGATATTAATACATCGAAGCTGAATTCTACATTATATAATGGGTCTCTAAAATTCAGAAATGAAGGAAAAGCACAGCGGATTGTGCCATTTATAATCATTATGCATTGAATATTAATTTATATAGCACCTATACGTCTTTCAGTGCATTCCATTTCAGGCAAAGTGGGGTGAGCTCACATTTGACATAGCTATATAACAGCTTGTAATATAGGTGCCTACATCACATAAAAACCCAGCGTAAAACTACAGCTGACACATATTTTATTGTCAATAAAGCTATTCATTATGATACCTCCCTGCCCAGAATGAACAGGTTTATGAAGGTTCTTCCCTCAGAAATCCTTTCCATATACTTGTATGCAATGCTTATAGAATATATAGTGCGTTTAATATGTTATGGTGTTAATATATACCAGCTGTGTGTATATAAGGCATAGGAAGGCAGGATTCCTAATAACAATTGATTGTCTGAGCTTTATAGGGTGCTTGTGCTGGGGTTTATTATGAATTCAATGGACACAGAGTAGCAGCTGTTAGTGTTCTGAGACAAAAGCATTAAGCACTGAAATTGAAAGTGACAGGTAATTCAATGAAATGTTAAAACTTTAAACCATGAGAGGAACGAATTAAAACTTTATCTATTTTTACCACTGACTTGATCAGTATGTGTCAAGTTTTTCTTGGCACGTGATCTACTAAATTGCTAATTTAACTCCTTGTCATAATTGAAGCTACTAAAAGGTCATGATATAACTATATGATACTATCACACTGAATCATAGAGATGTGTTAAAAGAAAATTCCGTGCTGGAGGAATATTTCAATAGTGCGCAGATGTGGACATCATATTATTACTCCGAGAAAACCTATATCTGACCTATCATGATTGTGGCTATTTGAGTATTTGAGTACCTATATAATGTCTTCATTGCGCGGGCATGTATCACACGAGAATCATAGTCATACTCCAAAACTGAGACTATTTACCATACCTATTTCACCATATTTGATGCTGAGCCGAGCCTGTCAGATAAGAGAGCAGGATATATGAAATATATGCTGAATATATAAATATAGAACCTGCTGGCGATTAGGTGATTATTGAACTGAATCAAAGAATCAAGTCATATCCTCACTTAGTAATGAAGATAATCACNCCTAAATCAAAATTCTGGCTCGACATTTAACCAGATTTTATCTTTTTCTACCACCATGCAAAAAATCGCGGCTCTCCAACTCCATTTGTAGCCCCCGCTAGTGATCTACGTTTTAAGATGCTCTCTCGATTATAATATAGATATATTGTAATATTGAAAACTCGGAATAAAACCCGTGTTATACTGAGACACAAGCATGCATATGGTTATTATAATAGTGGGTTCTCATGGAAACACGTATATTTTGTAATACGCAGGTTTACCATTCCCCCACAGACACACTCACACATTCCCGCACACGCACAGACACACTTCACCACTTGACCCTGTGAAGTGTCAGTTTTGAAGGATTAAAGGGTTAATGGGTTCTGAACGCAGCTTCAAGTTGAGTCACTTCAGAGGTGCCACATTGTCAAGGAAATTATATGTCATTCCTCTTTTTCTTCCCTCGTGAGATTGACATTCAAAGATTAATAACAGTGCAGCAAATCCAGATATCTGCTGATATCCGTCATTATCGTAATCAAGCCATTAAAAAGGGGAATTACTTGATTTCTTGGATAAGTGTGACATTAATGAAATTATGGTAAATGGTTATTCACGATGCAAGTGCTTTCAGGACTTAATCTATAACCTCAATTTAAACTTGCTCAAAACTCTACTTGATGTGATTAGGCTATCAACTAAATACTATAATAGATTCCTTAATAAGAGAGAAAGAACTGGACAACATTCTCAAGATAAGTTTTGAAAAATTGCTCAACTTTATGAATCTGTTGACTCAGGTTTGAAAATCTGTATGAGCAAGGTGAATCTTTAGATAAGATTCCGAAGCTAAATGACAAAATCCTCAATAACTATCCAGCATGGACCAGGATGATGACATAATATGACTGTACCAGCCTAGAAATCTATCCAATGACCGTGGAGACGTACGCAGGTCACTGCAATCCCTTGATTGATCACACAGTATACTGTGATAGATCCCTATGATAAACGTGCATCATTCTCAAGCAAGAAGAAAGTCTAATCAGCTTGATTTCAAACAAGTTTCCGGAAAGTATAAACACGGAGATCAGCGTGTGAGAGCGAAAGATGAGAGAGAGAGAGATGATGATGACAAGTCATGTTTTGTGTTGGACCCCCCTGTAAGAGTTTATATATCTCAGAGAAGTGCAAGACCACCCATGACATCCCCCAAACTCCCACCACTACTGTGTGTGTGTGTGTGTGTGTGATCGAGTGTATGAGAGTGTCTGTCAGAGTGTATGAGAGCGTCTGTCAGAGTGTCTGTAGGAGATTGAGTGAACCTGCAGGCTGCAGTACCATGACACCTGTATAATACCTAAAGCACGTCTCTGGCAGGTGCACAGAGACCTGCGTTGCACACAATCACAATATTCCAACTGCAGACGCCAAACAGCACAAGATATAACAGATGTCATAATTCAAAATCCAAATTATGTTGACTGATACCTACTTGAACATCCTAAAAGTTCCTGCAAGACGCCTATCAATCCTCTTGTAAATGGTTTGCCTTCATAATCCTATGTTATGACATCGCTATAAGATGGCGGCGAATAAGGGTGGATAAACTGTGGCATACATATGAAATCCTTGGATTTATAAACTGACAAATATGATTAAGCATCTTCGAAATTTGGAGATGTTCAGTACTTGATACTCAATGTTATAGCCTCTCCAATTCGAGGTTATGCAGCAACTTAAGATAGTGCAATGATTAATGCAGGAGTGGCCAGGGGGTATGACTTATATACCGCATTACCGGGGAACAGATGTCAATGGCATCTGCACGCAGGGTCCCCACAAATGACCCCCCTCACACACATATATACTCTCTCACACACACAACACACACACACACAACACACACACACACACAACACA
>CAMPET010000201.1:69674-81505 GCA_946803715.1 Beroe ovata | reverse complement strand
ACACACACACACAGACACAGACACACACACATGACACACACTTCACGGATCTGCGTAATATATGTGGGAAATTTGTATAATTTATGAGCGTGAATGCCGTCTACACTCGCATAACGGTAACGTAGCCAGGATTTACCTTAAAGGTATGGTTATACATCATGTAGGTATGCAAATCAATGGAAAACGTGCTGAAATGTGGAAATTTCCGGGTATACAAAGCTTTCCCGATAGTCTCAGGCTATGCGAAGGGGTTTCTCAGGGTATGCAATACATAGGTACTCTTCATATCATCTAGCTACGTCACTGTCAAACATTCACACAACATGTACGGTCTATCGAATAACTGTAAAGACGTTATAGGAACACGAATAAACGACCTACATGCTACAAATAACCATATTCATAAAAACATTTACCAGGACGTAGGTTCAGAGTGCCTATACGGTGCTCTATGTCTCCCCTTATGGTGCTTTGAGCTCTCATGATTATATGAATTTCCCTGTTGTTTAAGTGCTCACCACTCCTCACAGTGTCTCACCGCTGTTACCAGTTACTGCAGCAGTTATAATTGTTTAAGAAGGGAATAAATGTGATAGCACCACTATTTCAAGGTGAGCACTTTGGGCTGATGTAGAAACGAGATTCATAGTGTGGAGGTGTAGTTTTAATCTTAGGTTGTTCAGTCTATGATCACCTAGTAGAGCTAAGTTTCAAGTCAATAGTAACAAAAACAGTTGGGATAGTTTTCAAATCTGTATAATTATTGGACAGGACGTTCGAGACAGAAAGGTTTTCTACAAGGATTGTTCAAAATTCACAAACTGCAATGCTGCAGAAATTCAATAAAATTGGGTGAGTAATTTATGAAGTCTTGAATATTCGTGCACAATTCCATACTTATCCACTCATGGTGATTGGAATTGGAGCTGTTTTTTTTCGGCCCATCGATGTGGAAACACGAATATGTATATTATTCAGATTCAGGTCCTGAATTTCAGGAATGTTTGAATTCTCATGTTGAAGTCTCATGATGTTCCAAGGGGGATGTAAATTGCTGTCAAAATCTCAATGTCCGANGGTGTCGCCGACACGTTGGCTTTAGGGTGGTATTGTTTCGATCTAATTTTTTTGTTTTTCCGTATAGTATACTGATGAATAATCACTCTAAAACGTTGTTTATTGTAGACGATATGGATGGATAATCATCATCAATGATCAATTATTGATTACCATACACAACGATAATTCCTGTCCATGACGGGTGATAGTGTAATTTTCGGCAGCATTATTCGGATAAAAGTTGTAAAATTAGTGCATTTCTTCCAACATGATAGTTCCGTCTCTAATTATTGTGTATTTCTACAAGTCCAATAAATTCAGAAACAGTCTTTATAAGGTGATATATAAACAGCTTATGGGAAAATTTACATACTACACAATTGCAACTCTACTTGGTTAATTATAGGGGTTTATGGTAATAAGTACTATACAGCAATAATATTATAGTGCCAGTAAAGCTTTCCATATCGTCTTTATAAAGGTTTGTTGGTTTTTTCCCATTCCTCTGGTTGTCTATGCATAGAGATTATATAGTTGCTAGATCTCTGTATCGGAGCATATAGAGTGTTCTGTAGAAGCTTGACTTCCGTGGCCACTATGTAGTACTGCGAGAATCTTGAAGAACAAGTTGACTTCCCGCATGGATGACATCCATTTGGTTGGTATGTTCCAGCATAATAGCATATTTGTCCTCCAATATTCATGCTCACACGGCATGTAAACAAGATGTGACATGGTCTACATTGAGAATGACAACAGAGTGCTCTTATCACAAATATTTCATCAAACTAATTATATAATGAGATACATGATAGGATAATGAGACAGATACATGATAAGATAATGGGTCCCAATCCTCATCGTGACTCCTGTGTAACATCCTCTGTTTCACTATAATAGCCGCAGTGTAGTTATTGACTGTAACAGCTAGCATTGTCAACACTTGGAAGAAAGAACCAGCATGTGAAGCTTGTTCCTTCTTTTCTGTTCCGTTGTGTTTCATTAACCCATCCCCTGCATTTAACCATACCGTTTTCTAAGCTTAATCATGGGGTAGGTATGACAAACCTGCTTTTGTCACAAAGTAGGTATGACATACCAATATCATGAATAGTTTATAAGTTTTATTTGCTTAAATTCATTAACACAGAGCGTTGTTCGGTGAAGCAGTAAATACACAGGTTAACAGGACATGTTTCGCCTTATAGGCTCATCAGCTGTCTCAAATTTGATTGTATAAATTGATTTTGTAATGTTTAAAACTCTATACTACTTAACTTGTATAATTACTTAACTTGTATGATTGTATAATATAACGGATGCATCCGAATATCCTGATTCAATGCTATTATAGAAAACAGAATTTCCTTCAAACAAGGTGTATTGCTTGAGTTAGTTTTGCAGTTCAATGTGTTGAAGTGATCTGATTGATATTATTGTCCATGTTTCATGTGTGTGTGTCTGTGTGTGTGCGTGTGTGTGCGTGTTTGCATGTACTGTTCGTACTGTGTGTATTGTGTACCTACTGTGTGAGTGTGTGTGTGTGCGTGTGTGTATACCTACTGTGAAGGTGGAACCATATGCTCTGAAGGACAAGACCGGTTGATAGTAATGAAACACGTCATGTTCATTGTTCACCTGTCAATGTAAACAATATTGAATAATGAAACAATGTAACACATTATTGACTCGCATTTGCAGCAGAAAGTGAAACATCCCATTGTCCAGCGATCACAGTTTAGTTGATAAGTTGCTCTCTGTAGTGCCTATAGGTAGGTGTATTATGATATCGTTTACACTTACCAGCAGGACAGGATATATTGACAAAGCTATTCTGAAGCTATAGAACAACTTTGGTACATATAATTCTAATGTATCATCCGTCTATGGCATGATAATATTGTATATTATGGTCTAATAATAATTAGCTAATTTGTATAGTACGTGGCATATGTTTCATTTATCGAAAGACTACCTTTTGCTTTATTGGACTAATTCATCATAAAAGAATTAGCCAGAATTATTGTGATGAATTATCTTCATGAGGAGTAAAACATTGATACGGTGTTGATGTTAACATCATGATACAGCTTGGTCTTGTTCAGGGCTTTGAGCAGCGCTTTGATCGAGCATCGCATGTTTAGTCGACGCTTGCTTATTTGACGCTTGTAAAAACATCAGTTTCAGAGACCACGTAGCTCAAGCTCAAATAGTCTATAAACTGTTTCACAGCTTCTGACTGTTTTATTCGTTGCTGCTCTCTACTATTGATTGCTTGCTCATTTTCTTGTTTCTAGACTGACTGGATGTGATCTTATTAGATCATGGCAAGGATGAACAGGAAGTCTGTCCTCGTGGCTTCCTGCTTTATCGTGGTTCTCACAGTTATTACATGTTACTACCTAAGTTCTCGCAATAATGAAGACAACGAGCAAAATATGTGAGTATCATTGTTGTTATACTCAATGATGTTATATTAATACTCATTCAATCGTTTGTTTGATATGAGAGAACGGTTGGAAAACTTTGCCTTGGACTTATGTAGGATTCAGAATTTATACTACTCAATAATGTGCCTATTTACTCTTTAGATTCAAAACATTCGATGCACCTGATTCAAGCCTACCACAAGCTAATGACACAAATCAACCCAAAGAGCAGATAATGTTGCAGGATCTTTTGAAGGAGGTTGCGAATAAGATATTACATTGCTATAATGCATGATTATCCTAAACATAATATTATGTTGCATATTGACAAATATCATAACTAATAAGGTAATTGCAATATCTCTATTGATGGTCCTATTCAAAACTGATATAATCGCTTGACGAGCACTTGAAATTATCATTTAGGTTGATAGAGACATCTTCTATCCAGACATGTTCAAAGACTCTCCTGGTCTTTTCACACAACTGCCGAGGCATGGATTTCTGAAGGAGTATCCTTTGAACGGGTGCTGGCACTCAGGTCTACTTATTTCGATTTTGAACCATCTTTACTACAGCCGTATCGTAAATTCTGTCAGATCTAATGATTAATCTTCCCAGGACCGAGGTCAAAGATTCGTTGTATACCTGGAGCATACTTGGCGGGCTATATAAAATGTGGTACAAGTGATCTTTTTGATAAACTAACTTGGCACCCTGAAATCCTGAAGCCATCATCGGTAATGAAGAAGATGGTCACATTGTTCTCATAGTTGCTCAAGACTTTCTGGTAGAAGTTAATATACACGTATTATCTGCAGGGTAAAGAGAACTATTGGTGGACAAATGGAAGGTATGATTCAGACCTTGAAAGTTATACTGATAGCGTTATGCCACGAGAAGTAGTAACATCTTCTTCCGTAATTCTGGACGGTTCCCCCGCAGCCATGAACGATGTTCTCACCGGTTTTACTACCCATCATCCGGCATTACGATACCCAACATACACAAACACTGATATCCTTAAATTTGTGTTGCCCTCTGCTAAAGTGATTGCCATTGTGAGAAATCCTATTGAAAGAGCTTGGTCGAGTTATTTTTACTTCCATGACAAAGCACCAGTATCTGCTGCAACATTTGAAATGGATATCAAAGAATTGATCAGTCAATTCAATGATTGTTTGGAAAAAGAGAGTTTGAGATACTGCTGTGCTCATCGTGAAGAGACTAAATTCAGAAGAAGGCTTTGTCTTAAGGAGTCTATCTATGTTTGCTACTTGATAGACTGGAAGATGAAGTTCAAGGAAAATTTCTTCCTTGTAAACTTCGACGAGTACAAATCCAACCAATTAGAAGTGTTAAAGACACTGTTTAGCTGGCTTGGTGTCAGGACTGACTTAGACTTTTCAAGCCTAGAAGTGGAGTTAAACAAGACCTCTAATTCTGGAAAGTATTACACTGGCTCAGTAATGACTGAAAGAAGCCGAGATATACTGCTCAACTTTTTTGAACCATACAATAATATGCTTGCTGAGTTTTTTCAAAATGATAATTTCAGGTTATGGAACATGCCCAAGTGATAAATTTCTAATGGGTAGGTACTATATTACCTATGTTTTCAATTTTTCGCAATAGATTGATAGAAATCAGAATCAAATGAATAGTCAAACTTGTGTAAGCTAATGAAATAGAAAAATATATCAATTGTTGGAACACAATAAAGGGGACATTATGTGTCACAGAATCACTTGAAGTGTTCAAATTGAGCACCCAGATGCTAGATATTCATCATCTTACAACTGTTCGTCTTTTTCCTGATGATCCGATCATGCTACTCTCGGAGTTTTAGGACACTATCGGCACTTATATCAGAATAATCATACACAATTTTCATTTCGTAGGAGTCAAATACTTAATTGATAAGGAAACTTAACCCCTTAAAAGGCAAGTTTGCCTCAAATCAATGGCACTCATTCACCTAATTACTGCAAAATCACATATTGCCATATTGCCATCAATTGCAGTGTCTGGTTTCTTGTTGGTCTACTTATCTAATTAGTATTTTGACACATATTGAGAGTCAGATGGAGTAGCTAGGTTTCCAAAAGTGTACCTACACTGTTCTTTAACAGCCGTGATCAGAGTTTCAATATGACCTAAGTTAATTTTCTGCTCTTCAAATCTAATTTTTATGCAAGGTGTGGTTAGCTGGCATCAACTGTGATATTCCAAAAACAAATAAGGTGAATGGGCCCTTCAAGATTCTTCCTATGATACTAGTATTATAAGGAAAACTTAGCGCTCTCATACTGATGAGAATCATGATAACATTAACACCAGAACTAATCAATTAGCATGGGAAATATTGTTATCATCTGATATTTCAGGTTATGCAGATCCTCTGAATAATTGTAACAACATTCTTCTCTCAATGCATTACAAGATTAAGCGTGATAACTTACCACTCTATAAAACTCCCCGTTACATTACAACAGGACAAAAGCTCCCCTTCACTCTTAGAGGAATCTTAACAATATGTGAATCCAAATGGGCAAACCATAGGGGCTCTCTTGATATTCATCTTTTAAAAAAGAGACAACCTTTACATTAAAACTTCTTTCTTGTTTCTTCGATCTGAATAGGTATATGGCAAACATGATCTAGGTATGTGCTATATAGCTATGATCAAGGTAAATTGGTAAAGGTGCTTCCAAAATAATTCAGCTATGAAGTTTAATCACTATCATGAATGCAATTACTACATGTGTATAAGTCACCAGCTTCATAATGAGGTTCATTCAAACTTTCCCAACATTGTTACATATTTGCTCATAACAACAATATTATATCGTCAGAAATTGCTGAAAATTCCATACTTGTGGTGTCATGCCAAAAATTCATCCTGTCTTACACGAAGACTACAAAATACAAGGGAATATCTAAAATCGAGCTCATAATTCCGCTTCCTTCATTGATAATGAATCTATCATAATCGTTTGTTCTAAATCGTTTTACTATCCACTAAAGTTATGCATTTCACGACCAAGGTCGGATAGCTTCAGAACCGTGAACTTAAAACCAATCATCCCAGCTTTATGGGACGATTTTCTTGGATGAAATATAATCTGACAATAAGCATGGAATATCAATATATCAAAATGCCATAACAGCTTTATAAGAAGACACCATTTTGGTCTTTCAGATATACACTCCTTAACTGATTTAAGGATTACAACACAGAAGGAAATACCTGAAAATTTATAAAAAAACATATTGAACAGTCTATATGCTTCACCATAATGCAACCGTGAATCCATAACATTTCCACATCGAATTCTGTCACTCAAATTTCCAGTGAGATCATATCCAGAGCTTTAAAAACAAGCCCAGGTAAATTATGAGGTGACGAAGAATGATTTTGTAAGTTAGATTTTCTCACCCTCCCTTCCTAATGGGGAAGATAACAAAGAAACATTGCCTAAGTGTTCACTATTTTGATGAAATCAAGTCATCCAAACAAATTTTAGTATTTTAATTGTCTAATTATGGGTTACACCAAGTTAATTAGTGACTCGAATTTGAGTACGTATTAGGTATGTAGGTATGATATGGAATAAGATTAGCAACTGTTATGATGTTCAGTACTGCAGATACATTTTGTCGCTCTATCATTAAAAAGCAGTTATTCTAAAGTGTTTTCATTTTTTCCATATATTATAGCTCACGACAAAATATATTTCAGTGTTACTATAAATATCCTAGTATGATAGCCTTACTGATGGCACTTGATGGGAATCGATTTGAACTTTGCTACTGTTTACTTGTTTATATCGTCTTGATATCATGTTTCATGAATGCTATCAGTAAGGCTTGATACAATAAATACTGCATATAACTCATTCACATTGCCTAATTAATCAAATAAATCCTAATTGTCCTAATTGTCCTCTGATTCCATGGAACCAGTATAATTCTACCTGTTTCTGAAAACTCTTGGCTCCTATTTGGCATTTGTCTTGTAAATTTTTCAGCTCTATGAGAGATTATAAAAAGTTCCTTTACACCTATTTCCAATTTCGGTATCTTGGTCCCTCTGAAATTAGTGTTGAATTACTGTATGATTCATACGCTCGAAATATGATAATGAAGCAGCAAAAGAGAGTACATTTTGATGGCCGCAGAAAAGCAGCTACTTACTTCTGAATCGACCCCTCCTAGAATTGTAATTCCTTTCAAACTCCAATATTCCTGTTATCAAGTGTACCGATATAGAGTGATCAGAACCTGAAAGAGAGGCTAATCTCTCCATAAATCTACGTATGTGAATCTCTATCCATATTTTATAATGTTCTAAGTTCACTACCATTCTCAGAGAACTTTTTATCCTTCCTTTAACATATTTGTAATATTATGCTTTTATTCATGTAACCGTGAACACTGAACAGGATTGATATTTGGCTCAGATTTGAGCTCATAGTGTCATGTACATGCAGTATTAGTAGAAATTCCATTTGTCTAGAAAATATACATATATTTATAAACTAGCAATATAGGAATATAATGCATACGGATTTTCTATGGAATTTAATGTGACCAACCTTTCTCTTCAAAGCAGTCTTTACCAAGGCCCACATGGGACTGATGTGTTGAGTAGACTTTGTAAGCATCACCACTCCCCAGACATCGGCCACCTTTGGTTATCCCAAAAACTGTATAACCTGGGATAGCATTGTCACCTGAACAGCTGCTGAGGCTATTCGGCTATGGAAACTTATATTTAGCTCCGTAAAATATGGGTATCTTATGTTTGTTGCTATAACAGCCTGTGCAATCATAGTCCAAACATTCCAAAATGTTATGGCATGTATTCAACCTAGTTAGGTGATGATCTAAACCAACCACCGACTTTGAAATAAAATACTCAATATAATCATATTCCTCGACATTCGATAGGCATACTGGAATTTATCACTGTCTCAATCAAAGCTTTTGATGTGAAAATCAACGTGCTCCATGACAGAACATAGCCTGGGAGAAGCAGTTATACGACTTACCCCTACTCCGTGCTATTGCAGCGCATTTCTCTATGCTATGCTCTCTGGCATGAGGCTGCCTGAATAGTGCAGGGTGTGTCCCTTCCATGTCCCTTATCAGGTATCCCGACATTTTGTTCTTTATGCAGCCCAGGTACATCGTAACTGCAAAGATGACTTACATGATATTATGAATATTATCCGCAGTTCTCATGGCCGGGAATTTTGTCTATTAGCAGGTATTTAACTATAACCAGCCCAACCAGGTGTTCAATTCTACAACATTCCTTGTCATCTTAATCAACTCACCGTCTAACGAATAGACATTCATGCTGGACCATCCGCCTGTGCCCCCAGCACACTTAGCATTCTCTTGGCCAGAGTCTGCGAAGTCCTTTGCCGCGGAACAAGAGGTGAAGCATTCTCCTGCGAGCATGGATTAGAAATTATTGATCAACAAATTTGCGGAAAATTCATTTGGGAATCTTGCAGAGATTCTCCAGAGGAGGTAGATCAGGATTGAGTAATTATTGTACACTTATCACTGAACATTTCTTTAAAAGTGTTTATAATTCTCACCCCCTCTTAGACTGCCTCTGTTAGAAACTGCAAAAACATTGAATCCCTGCGCTGCTGCCGCTCTTGCACAAGACTGAAAATGATACAATGATTACTTTATCTCTTGAACAGGGAATACCCTGTTTTTATGCATCTATTCAGTACCTATTCCTACTAATTTCCAGCTAAACCTACCAGTATTGGATCGGTCCTATCCCAATAGTTGTCCCAAAGATAAATACTGCTTCCCTCGAGAGATGATATCACCGGATCATCTGGATTGTTATTCCTATCTCTCTTCCAACATCCGAGAGACTTTAGTTCTGATGATGAGCTTGACCCTAAGATGATAAGAAATATGGAATCATGGCAGAATCCTTCTCAATGTAAAACCATGACTCATCCAACAAGTCCTATATGGTTTTTGAGACGAAAATAGAATAGCATCTTTCATTGATGATTCATGTTCCTTAATAGAACTCACCCATTATGGTGTCTAAGTGAAATAAAACTAGAGCTATGATATACTGAAACATGTTTTCACCGTCAATCATTCCTATCTGAGACTTGGAGTTAGTTTTGATTCACACTTGATACACATCTGATTCTTTCACCATAAGTTAAGCAACTATTTTACTCAGATAATCGAATGATGCTAAAACAAGCATGCAAGGCAAATATTTGGCACATAAGTTATTATAAATCAATTTTGTGACAGAAAGTTAGTCCACGCAAACGCCTATGAAAAAAAAACGTCCACTATTCAAAAAACAAAAAATTCAATTAATCGCATCTTGTGACTCAATAACATCAATGATAATTACTCAATATAAGTATTAACAAAGACAGCAGAAATATGTCAGCAATTGCATTACAAAATACAATTTCCCAAATAAAACCGATTTATAGTGTTCAGACCAGAGCTGAAATACTGCCGATTTCCGTCATCAGCAATGCTAAACTCGTGATGGTACAACGGCTACTCTACCTTAGCTAGACTGTAAAGAGGGAAGAAAAAGATGATAAGTGCAAGGTACGACTAATTTTGTATTGGTAGTCGCGTCAAGACTAAGAATCAAAGAGGACATTGTCATATGGCATATGCCTATCTGGGTATTCAAGAAATGGTTCAATATGTTGCTGATGGTTTTTATTCAAGAAGGCAATGAATGCATGGCTGCAATATGACCATTATTATTTTATGTTGCTCCTTCAGCAGATCATGACATGGACAAAAGGTAGCAAGTGTTTTTGATTTCTGAACGTCATGAAGTCAGAAAAGAAAAACGGTAGGCATATTATTGATCTGGCAAGAGCTGCCATGTTGCCTATATAATTGCTATGGGATATATTGGAGTGTTCCAGGTTTTAGTGCTTGTTAATTTGTTGACAAGGCCGATTAATTATCTTGCTGGCACACACACACACACACATATATGTTGCTCTGGTCAGGTGTTTCGTTTTTCAGGAACACATGCGTCAACTAAGAGCTAGTTTTCCTTTTGAGCAGCAGCAGCCGAAATTGGCAGATTGTCATAACAAGAGTTTAGAGCGTGTCTATTAGGTCATGACATGTCATGACAGGATGAATTTCCCGGAAATAGTGACAGGTCGTATTATATCTTTACATCATGTGAGTAACATAATCTAACACACTTAACTATGGTACACTTCGCTCAGCAAGGAAGTCACACTAGTTATCAAGAAATCAACAAACCGCCTGACATTAACTGCGAAATGATACTTTAATAAAATGCAGAGAACCATAAATTTATAGTCTATACAGCCGCGGGGGGAACTCTAGAAATATATCCTTCAAATGGAAGTTGGCTTTATAAACATGAACGAGACCAGCAAAGGCAACAGCTTGACAATTAGATGGGTAACAGAATATAACTACAGGCTCTGCCATCCCACAGAATTAGTTGAGATCCATAGCTGGTGTTGCAGATACCTGTAGAACGATAGAATTGCAAAACTGAATCTGAAACAGCTAGTACTAGTATAAGTTAGTAGCTCTCAAACACAAACCCACACAAAAGTATGTGAATCTCAGTGCCAGTCTCTCTCTTCCATTACACAGCTGTGCTGGACTCACGCGTGCTAGCAGCCTTGCTGTGCAGCTCCTCTTTATTATTGTAACTAGCTGTAATACCTATGTTACTGAGGCTAGTACAGAGGGATAGCCGGCAGAAATGGGTATGAAAATCGCATTATATAAAACCCTGGTAGAGGCGGTTGTACTATAATATACCCCCAAACAGGTACTAAACTATTACAATCACGGATTAATTATATAATATGTCTCCTTCTCGAGTGCGTGGGTTTAGTAATCCCAGCAGGTAATTAAGTTTGTTAAGTATCATGATTTATAGTATGAGAGAACTGTGACGTCATAATCATGATGAATGTGAAAGTTCTTGGATCGTATGTTTTTTGGACAACCACATCAAAATAGCAACGCATCGACGACAATTATGCACGACACAAATTGCGACGCACTGGGCTCTATAAAACTTGAATAAACAAAACACGCCTATTCATGCATGCGATCATGCGATTGTGCAGTACTATAGATACGATTTATAATCTGATCGAACAATGTATAAGAAGCACTGACAGTGGCACGCAATATAATGGGAAACAGAATATATATTTCTGACTGTGGTATTGAAAAATACCTATCCATGCAGGTGGCATTGCGCAGACCGGGTAGCAGTAGCAGCAGCTATAGGGCGTGTATGTGTGTGTG
>CAMPET010000201.1:31926-61468 GCA_946803715.1 Beroe ovata | reverse complement strand
CTCACCCATCACAGTCGCAGTCTCTGCATCGCCCTCTGAGAATCCCTCTCTTGTCCGAGGAACATCGTTCTTGAGGCAAACTCTTGAAATACATCTCCGACCACACCTAATCAGAGAGTAGAATTGTGATAGTTAGTGAATTTAGCCCTGAGAATGGTCATCGTTTTGTTTGACTAGAAAACCTCTTTCAGTTTTTCAAACTCCTTTTTTTTCTTCTTTTGAAAAGCTTCCACTTCTTCCTCCATTTGCTTCCGAATTTCTTCCAATTCCCGTTCTTTCGCTTCCTCCTGTGCATTGGATACAAAAATTTTTAAGAAAAATGTCTCTGCAATTCCCGCTAATTAGAAATTGACTGAATTCCAATTAGTACCAGTTCCTCAGCTGTAGTTTTCGGTTTTATCTTCTTCCTGAAGTTAGCTATGAAACTTTTCACTTTCCCCGGCGATTTCGACCGTTCCTTTTCCTCCTCTTCTTCTTTATCACTTGTTTCCTGTATATCGGTGATGAAAACTTGGTTATTATCAATGTTTGGGCCAGGGTGTGGTTAAACCCAAGTTGTTAAAAATGATGGTGATAAAAACCTCGGCGTCTTCAAGTATCTCGTTTTCAGAGGGCGGCTTGTTCTCCTGAAGTGAAAATTGAGTAAACCTTCACTTTCCGATAATATCACTCATGATACTGTACCACATTACTGTACCACATTTACAAACAGTGGTCAGTGACACGCACCCCTCAAAACTGATAATTAGGTAGATGGGTTCATTTCTTAAAACTCTTCCTAACTTTTCAAACATCTCTAACAATTTCTATCATCTATGAATTGTAACTGCTGATGGAATCTCTTCCTCAAAACAATAATAACGTACAATATTTCAGCTATACCTCCTGTGGTGGTGGCCACAAGATCTCATGAGATGACGGCGCACAGTGGCAGTAGTGACACGCAGCTCCCTTGGGGGACCGTTCAAATTCATCACAATCACAGTCCACACAGCCGGCCCTAATCCGGCCCCTGTCGTCAATGTTCTTGGGAGCCATGCCCCTCGTGTCGATAACTGAGCCCTGGTCCGGGTCCCTCCACTGGAATAGGTGAGAAAATGAGTGATTTTGAAATCGATTTGGATCGATGCTGGTTCAGTGGCATTTCGATAGTCAGAAATCATAACTCAAATATCAGCAAGAAATGCAATAATATGACTTGGCTGACGTCCAAATCGTCATCTCACCACCGTTTTGTCAAGGTCTCCGTCCTCTCCCTCATCATATCCCTCCCCCATATCGTGTGCTGGGGTGAGAGTTGGGGCTGGGAGAAACTTGATCCACGGATATACATCCTCCAATACTCCTGCCACAGTAAGTGATCATGGGAAGCATTGGGTGAGACGCTTGGCCGCATGCCAATTTTCTGTTTTTACATCGTCGTTCAAAAAGTGTGACGATATTTCGCTTCTTGGAGCACTTATATAAGTGGATTTTCACACAAATTCAGGAAATGATACGTGTAGGCGCTAGCAATATCGGTACTTATTACTTACCCTTTTTTGCGGTTTTTTCGGCTGGGGTATACGGTTCAGGAGGTTCTGGGGTACTGGCTTTAGATTCACTGCTCACTGCAGATGCGTGGGGGAAAGTAACACATCAATTTCATCAGGGTACAATGAAGCACAAGGTCACGTGATGAAGCTATTTTCGGACGTCGTGGACAATATTTGTTTCGAGTTCGTGGTGAGATAAGATTTCAGATTGAACGGCAGAATTTTTCCAAGGAACTGTGAGTGTTCGAGGTAAAAAATGGACAGAATTATGTTTAGGATCACAAACCATGACTTTCTGATTTTTCTGTCGCTGCCACGGTGGATGACGTAGTGCTTTTTCCCCCGAAAAACTTCTTAACGGTATCCATATGATACGCGAAAGTTGACCTGCGTCGCTTAGCGAAATATACAACGAAAAGAAGCACTGTTGTTTACTCCAAAATTGATTCTGAGGTGTGTCAATCTTGAGGATTGCCCCTCAATTTAGCCGTCATGACTATGCATAGTTCAAGTGGTAGAATGTATTGTAATTGAGATCTTTTCAAATTTGACGATTTCAAAGATTATTGGCCAGCTAGATACACACTACGTATTTCGGTTAATAAAAATTAAAAACCCAAGAGAAGCACTATTTAATAAAAATGTTTCCAAGTGGGACATTTAGGGCGTTGCCCAGTCAATTGTTGACCTCCGATGTGCGCAGTTATCCGGCGGCCGTGAGGACACATGTGAAAGTTCGTGATCACTGATTTAACCATGATCAAATGGATCCTTGTATTGCCATGATTATGTTAAAGTTCATCATGCAAAGCCTGGATCACAGGATTCTCCCTGCTCCTCTGAAAATGCAGATAATTCTCCTGCACCTCCGCAAAACTGAGAACGTTATCCTGGTTTGTATCGGCGTTGTGCATGATATGCCGCGCTTCATTCGTCAGGAACGTCACACCCAACGGATAGAGGTAATCCCTCAACTCCTTTACGTCCAGTGATAAGTCATTGTTAGTATCGAGAGTCCCTCTGAACTCCATTTTCCTCATCTTGTCTATCTCCTTATCATCCTTATCGTCAACTCGAGATGGGGCGTGGTGCACAAACTCATTCGTCGTTACTTTCTTGTCCTTGTTCGTATCGAAATCCTCTAACAATTCCTGGGCTATGCGGTTCAGGGTGTATTCAGTTGTCAGAGGGTTTCTAAACGCGACATACTCCATCTGACTGAGAACCCCATCTCCATTTTCATCCGCCGTCCTAAACTTGTGTTTATCCTCGGATGAAGGCTCACTTCCACCATGAAGCACCTCGTACTCCCTCCACTCCACTATTTTGTCCCGGTTGCTGTCTGCTTGTTTGAACTCTCTCTTCGCGGCGGGAATATTCTCACTGACGTGCGCCTCCACCATTCTTCTCACCCAGTTCGGTAACTCGGTCTTATCCAGTGTTCCGCTACCATCCTTGTCGACAGCCTCGAAATTCTTCCTCAGCTCCTCCTCGTTCATCTCAACTTCCCCCGCTGCGGCTCCCTGAGGGAGAGGAGAGAGTCATGATCTAATTTGTGGTTTTATTGTGGCCTCTGATCGTGTAGCACGTTAATAATAAACAACGCCCTACTAAAGTCGACAGTTTCGTGTAGCAACGGAGACATTTAATTTTAAACAACGTCAAAGCCACAAATCTGATGAAACCTCGCCCAGTCTGATTATCACTGAGACAATAATTTCCGTCGTACCTGCAGCAGTAGCACGCATATTGACAGAATGATGGTCGGTAGAAGATGTGGGCGGGGCATTCCGATCACTATAGGACTAGCAGTAGGATGGTGCGTAACTATAGGTGCTCAACTGTTATAAGGATTGATGTACACGAATACAACACTATGATATCACAGAGCTGTGTGTGTTTTACAGTGAGAGCAACTGACACTGGTATAGTTGCACGTGTTTAATGAGGCCACGCGCTTCGGCTTAGCATTACGTGGTATATATACAACTGACACGCACCTGTATATTTTAAAATATACATTGTCACCAGGATTAGGTTAATCATTAACGTCATTTGATGTCATTTTTATCAATATCAGGGAAAATGTTACTGTTAGTGTTACACTATAACTTATCGTATAAGTATAATTGCCAGTGAACAGTCCAACTCCAAGTATTTTCACCGTATTAATTGAAATTCTCTAAAACATAAAAGTAAATGTTTATTATTAATATTTGTTATTATTGACAGTGACTTAAAACACTAGAAATACCACGCGGTATGTCCACTGTTCCTTGCGCGCCGCATGCAATTTACGACTCAATTTCAATAATAATGATTGATGGCGCTTGCGGCTCGAGCTCGGATCGCGTCAGCTGAGCCCATCGCCCCATCATGACATTGCCTGAATGCCTGTTCCCGCGCTGCGTGACCCAAATACTCCGCGCGCTACGACTTTTCAGTTCACTGAGTAGAACAGGGGCGCGCAACGTGTGCACATGAATGCCTGATTGCCATTGGCAATGCCAAGCAATTGATAGACCACCCGCCGCGCGGCGCGACTCGACCTGTTTGTCAGATTTCAGCTGACCTCTGTAATTCGCGCGCGCGAAAAACATCTGAGTCTGACAACAGGATACCGCGCGAGCCGCGCCGTCCGAGTTCCAACGTTGCGCGCGCACCGCAAACGCTCTCACAGAGCTTTGCTGGCGATGCTAGACCGCTGATACACGCGCTCAAAATTAAAACAAAATTCAGATCTCGACAGGGTCTGTCATCAATAGACAAAGCTTTGTTTGCCGGATGTCATCTGTCCACTGTTTTGAGCTTGTTTCTCATGCGCGCCTTAGCTTCATAGTTCATCGATGAAGGCGTCGCGCGCAATTAGAAACATGAACAGTGCCTGAGTGCCGTGGACAGATAATAAAACATCCGGCAAAGCTTTGCCTGGCGATGCTAGGGCGCGGGCGCTACTGCGCTAGGCTCATGTCAGCTGACGCGAGCGCCGCGCCAGCGTCCAAAATAAAATTCTCGACAGCAACAGCCAAAACCAGCTTTGCTTTGGAGGCCTGGCATGTTTTTAGCTACTTTTTGATCCTGCACTCCTGCGACCTGCAATGTATTTGGTGTTGTTAGATCCTATCTGCACCGGACTGATTAAATTGCTCAAACAAATGAATTGTAAGAATGAATTGTAAGAATCAAGTACTGGAGGTATAATTCTATCTTCAATTTTGGACATACAATTTAGAGTAAGCTCTAGGTGTTTCAGTGCTTTGTGTATTAAGTTTAATTTTTCTTTCTTCCCTATTTATGTATTTAGAGCTGATGATCAATGCTTAAATAGAAGAATGCTTTTTGTTTAAGTGTAGGGTTCTGGTTATGCCAATGCTAATTGTAATCAGTCTACAATATATTAATGAAGAATTTTTAGATTAAGAGGCTCAGTGTTTTTTCCTGAGACAATATCACTGAAAATGNCACACACCCATCACAGTCGCAATCTCTGCATCGCCCTCTGAGAATCCCTCTCTTGTCCGAGGAACATCGCTCTTGAGGCAAACTCTTGAAATACATCTCCGACCACACCTAAACAGAGAGTAGAATTGTGATTATAGTTAGTGAATTTATTGTAGGATTTTACCCTACCATCGGTGCGCGCGATTTTCAATCCGCCCCCGACGGATTTTATCCCTTGCCAGGGATAAAATCCCGCCAGCAAGGGTAGGGTGAAATCCTACAAGTGAATTTAGCCCTGAGAATGGTCATCGTTTTGTTTGACTAGAAAACCTCTTTCAGTTTTTCAAATTCCTTCTTTTTCTTCTTTTCAAAAGCTTCCACTTCTTCCTCCATTTGCTTCCGAATCTCTTCCAATTCACGTTCTTTCGCTTCCTCCTGTGCATTGGATACAAGAATTTTTGAGACAAATGTCTCGCCAATTCCAGCTATTTTTTAGATTGAATTGCAATATACCAGTTCCTCAGCTGTAGTTTTCGGTTTTATCTTCTTCCTGAAGTTAGCAATGAAACTTTTCACTTTCCCCGGTGATTTCGACCGTTCCTTTTCCTCCTCTCCTTCTTTATCACTTGTTTCCTGTATAGATTTCGGTGATAAAAACTTGGTTATTATCAATGTTTGGGCCATTGTCAGGGTGTGGTTAAACCCAAGAAGTTAATTTCAAAACATGATGTTGATAAAAACCTCGGCGTCTTCGGGTGTCTCGTTTTCGGAGGGCGGCTTGTTCTCCTGAAGTGAAAATTGAGTAAACCTTCACTTTCCGATAGTACCACTCCTCATATTGTATCTTACTACTGTACCACATTTAAACAGTGACACACATCCCTCATAACTGTTGTAGGTAGATGGGTCCATTTCGTAGAATTTCTCTAAACATCTCTAACAATTTCTATCATCTGTGAATTATAACTGCTGATGGAATCTCTTCCTCAAAGCAATCATGATATTCCTATAACATCTCCAATATTTCAGCTATACCTCCTGCGGGGGTGGCCACAAGATCTCATGAGATGACGGCGCACAGTGGCAGTAGTGACACGCCGCTCCCTTGGGGGACCGTTCAAACTCATCACAATCACAGTCCACACAGCCTGCCCTAATCCGGCCCCTGTCGTCAATGTTCTTGGGAGCCATGCCCCTCGTGTCGATTACTGAGCCCTGGTCCGGGTCCCTCCTCTGGAATAGGTGAGAAAATGAGTGATTGACGCTCGATATTTTGAAATTGATTTAGATCCGGGACTGATACTGGTTCAGTGGCATTTCGATTGTCAGAAATCATAACTCAAATATCAGCAAGAAATGCAATAATATGACTTGGCTGACGTCCAAATCGTCATCTCACCACCGTTTTGTCAAGGTCCCCGCCGTCCTCTCCCTCATCATATCCCTCCCCCATATCGTGTGCTGGGGTGAGAGTTGGGGCTGGGAGAAACTTGATCCACGGATATACATCCTCCAATACTCCTGCCACAGTAAGTGATCATGGGAAGCATTGGGTGAGACGCTTGGCCGCATGCCAATTTTCTGTTTTTACATCGTCGTTCAAAAAGTGTGACGATATTTCGCTTCTTGGAGCACTTATATAAGTGGATTTTCACACAAATTCAGGAAATGATACGTGTAGGCGCTAGCAATATCGGTACTTATTACTTACCCTTTTTTGCGGTTTTTTCGGCTGGGGTATACGGTTCAGGAGGTTCTGGGGTACTGGCTTTAGATTCACTGCTCACTGCAGATGCGTGGGGGAAAGTAACACATCAATTTCATCAGGGTACAATGAAGCACAAGGTCACGTGATGAAGCTATTTTCGGACGTCGTGGACAATATTTGTTTCGAGTTCGTGGTGAGATAAGATTTCAGATTGAACGGCAGAATTTTTCCAAGGAACTGTGAGTGTTCGAGGTAAAAAATGGACAGAATTATGTTTAGGATCACAAACCATGACTTTCTGATTTTTCTGTCGCTGCCACGGTGGATGACGTAGTGCTTTTTCCCCCGAAAAACTTCTTAACGGTATCCATATGATACGCGAAAGTTGACCTGCGTCGCTTAGCGAAATATACAACGAAAAGAAGCACTGTTGTTTACTCCAAAATTGATTCTGAGGTGTGTCAATCTTGAGGATTGCCCCTCAATTTAGCCGTCATGACTATGCATAGTTCAAGTGGTAGAATGTATTGTAATTGAGATATTTTCAAATTTGACGATTTCAAAGATTAATATTGGCCAGCTAGATACACACTACGTATTTCGGTTAATAAGAATTAAAAACCCAAGAGAAGCACTATTTAATAAAAATGTTTCCAAGTGGGACATTTAGGGCGTTGCCCAGTCAATTGTTGACCTCCGATGTGCGCAGTTATCCGGCGGCCGTGAGGACACATGTGAAAGTTCGTGATCACTGATTTAACCATGATCAAATGGATCCTTGTATTGCCATGATTATGTTAAAGTTCATCATGCAAAGCCTGGATCACAGGATTCTCCCTGCTCCTCTGAAAATGCAGATAATTCTCCTGCACCTCCGCAAAACTGAGAACGTTATCCTGGTTTGTATCGGCGTTGTGCATGATGTGCCGCGCTTCATTTGTCAGGAACGTCACACCTAACGGATAGAGGTAATCCCTCAATTCCTTTACATCCAGTGATAAGTCATTGTTAGTATCGAGTGTCCCTCTGAACTCCATTTTCCTCATCTTGTCTATCTCCTTATCATCCTTATCGTCAACTCGAGATGGGGCGTGGTGCACAAACTCATTCGTCGTTACTTTCTTGTCCTTGTTCGTATCGAAATCCTCTAACAATTCCTGGGCTATGCGGTTCAGGGTGTATTCAGTTGTCAGAGGGTTTCTAAACGCGACATACTCCATCTGACTGAGAACCCCATCTCCATTTTCATCTGCCGTCCTAAACTTGTGTTTATCCTCGGATGAAGGCTCACTTCCACCATGAAGCACCTCGTACTCCCTCCACTCCACTATTTTGTCCCGGTTGCTGTCTGCTTGTTTGAACTCTCTCTTCGCGGCGGGAATATTCTCACTGACGTGCGCCTCCACCATTCTTCTCACCCAGTTCGGTAACTCGGTCTTATCCAGTGTTCCGCTACCATCCTTGTCGACAGCCTCGAAATTCTTCCTCAGTTCCTCCTCGTTCATCTCAACTTCCCCCGCTGCGGCTCCCTGAGGGAGAGGGGAGAGTGCTGTCATGATCTAATTTGTGGTTTTATTGTGGCCTCTGATCGTGTAGCACGTTAATAATAAACAACGCCCTACTACAGTCGACAGTTTCGTGTAGCAACGGAGACATTTAATTTTAAACAACGTCAAAGCCACAAATCTGATGAAACCTCGCCCAGTCTGATTATCACTGAGACAATAATTTCCGTCGTACCTGCAGCAGTAGCACGCATATTGACAGAATGATGGTCGGTAGAATTCGTGGGCGGGGCATTCCGATCACTAGGACTAGCAGTAGGATGGTGTTATAAGGATTGAAGTACACGAATACAACACTTTGATATCACAGAGCTGTGTGTGTGTTATGCAGTGAGAGTAGCTGACACTGGTATAGTTGCACGTGTTTAATGAGGCCACGCGCTTAGCATTACGTGGTATATATAACTGACACGCACCTGTATATTTTAAAATATACATTGTCACCAGGATCGGATTAGGTTAATCATTAACGTCATTTAATTTCATTTTTATCAATATCAGGGAAAATGTTACTGTTACACTATAACTCATCGTATAAGTATAATTGCCAGTGAACAATCCAACTCCAAGTATTTTCACCGTATTAATTCTCTAAAACATAAAAGTAAATGTTTATTAATTATTATTTGTTATTATTGACAGTGACTTAAAACACTAAAAATACCACGCTGTATGTCATTGTCCACTGTTCCTTGCGCGCTGCATGCAATTTACGACTCAATTTCAATAATAATGATTGCAGATGGCGCTCGAGCTCGGATCGCGTCAGCGATGCATCGCCATGCATTGCATCATGACATTGCCAAGCAATTGATAAACCACACGCCGCGCGCGGACTCGACCTGTTTGTCAGATTTCAGCTGACCTCTGTAATCCTCACGCGCGCCGCGCCTTCGGTGAAGGCGCGCGCGAAAAACAGTATACCGCGCGCCGGCAGAGTTCCAATGCAATGTTGCGCACCGCTAACGCTCTCACATGCACAGCTTTCCTGGCGATGCTGATTAGGGTGCGCCCTTTTTTCCAACTTTTTGAGGCACANCGTGACTAAACGGAAAATTGCGATGCGGCAGTACTTCCCGTTGTCCAATTTCAAAAAGCTTGGCAGCGTTGGAATCAGCTCATCGAGATCTACAAGTACAGGGTTGTGCCTCAAAAAGTTGGAAAAAAGGGCGCACCCTAATGCTGATCATGCTAGACCGCTGATGCGATGCGCGCGCACAAAACGAAATTCTCGACACTTCGACAGGGTTTGTCATGTCATCAATCGACAAAGCTTTGTTTGCCGGATGCAGATGTTATCTGTCCACTTTTTTTTGCGCGCCTTCATCGATGAAGGCGCCGCGCGCAAGAAACATGAACAGTGGACAGATAACATCCGGCAAAGCTTTGTCGGGCGATGCCAGACCGCTGATGAAAGCCGCGAAGCGGCTTGCGTCAGCAAGAATAAGTTTGAGAATAAGTTTGAGAATAAGTTTGAGCCGCGCGCGAAACGAAATTCTCGACAGGGTCTATCATCGATCGACAAGGCAAAGCTTTGCCTGGCAATGCTAGGGCGCTAGGCTCAGCCGACGCGAGCGCCAGCGTCCAAAATAAAATTCTCAATAGCCAAAACCAGCTTTGCTTTGGAGAATGGAGGCCCGGCATGTTTTTTAGCTACTTTTTGATCCTGCACTCCTGCATTGTATTTGGTGTTGTCAGATCCTATCTGCACTGGACTGCTCTAACGAATGAATTGTAAGAATCAAGTACTTGAGGTCTAATTCTATCTTCAATTTTGACATACAATTTAGAGTAAGCTCTAGGTGTTTCAGTGCTTTGTGTATTAAGTTTTTCTTTCTTCCCTATTTATGTATTTAGAGCTGATGATCAATGCTTGAATAGAATAATGCTTGTTGATTAAGTGTAGGCTTCTGGTTATGCCAATGTTAATTGTAATCAGTCTACAATCTATTAATGAAGAATTTTTAGATTAAGAGGTTCAGTGTTTTTTTCCTGAGACAATATCACTGAAAATGGGGTCTATCAAACTGGAGGAGTTCAAAGAAGAAATTATCAAATATCGGAATACACTGCTATTTGTGGGGTCAGAAATGAATTCATTTAATTGTGAGTAGACAGAATCTGCTTGTCTTTCATGTAACACATGTATCTGTAACACAGATGTAACACAGAAGTATCTGCAAACTTCTGTGCCTCAGGAGAGGCACATGTTCCTATAGAACCTTAAACCTAGTTTCATTAAATATATATAATCTTCTTCTAGAAATTTTTCAGTGAAAGACCCCATATATGTTCAAGGACGACCTAGTAGTAGAAGGTTTTCTCACAGGGCATCATCTAGTTGTCACAGCAATCCAACTAAAGCTCACCTGGCCTTGGTACAGCTGCTCAGGGCAGGTAATCATATAATTGTTTCTGTATTATGCATGATTTGATTAATACATTTTCCTCTCAAACTACTTGAAATTTTCAGGCTTTGTTAAATTTTTGGTAACTGAAAATACTGATGGAATGTTGATCAAAGCAGGGGCGGATGAAGACATGGTTATTGAACTAAATGGTGACTATTAACTTTTCCTTCCTTCTTTTCCTGGATCTGAATGAAATTCTGAGTCACACATCAGTAATCTATTATTCTATTGTTTTAGGTAATGTGCACACTGAGGAGTGCTTAGGGTGTGGCAAAAGTTTTGTCAGGGAATTTTGTGTGCAAACGTCACATTGTGGTGGTTAGTAGCAATAATTTTGAAATTCCAACCCCTAGTTACATTTTCATAAGATTGAACAGTTAAGATCCACCTGTGTTTCAAAATTCAATATTTGATTATAGCTCTTATGCCATTTATTCCAACAGTGAGAACATGTCAGATTTGTGGGGCCACACTCCAAGACACAGTCATAGGTCGCTCTGATTCTCCTGACATGGTTCTGAAAGAATCTGTCAGTCAAGCAATGGAGGAGGTTCGTCTTTACAAGACCCAAATCAGATCAAAAATTCAAATAACTCAAAATAAGTATACATTTCATTGGATCTGAAATGCTAAACCATCACATTAGTCTTTCAGGCTGATTATTTGCTACTTATTGGCAGTATTCCAATGTCAAATAGAGCCAAAAAATACCTTCATCCACATATTGCCAGGTACTATGGATTATTCTTACTGCATTGTTATTGATATGACCAGCCTGACGCATGATAAAGATAGTACCTACCTACCTACTGTAGTTGTTACACTACCCACAATTTCTCAGTAAATCTAATGTGACGTGCATAACAGAAGAAAAACCAGAATGGAGTCAGACTGACATAAAGTGGTTGTGCCACAATCCTGTCACTTTCAGCACTGTCATTTGCGATCTCTTGAAAATTGAGGTTATTTCCTGAACAAACCTGCATAATAGAAAATGATATTTTGTAGGATTCATAAGGCAAGAGAAATTGGATGAAAAATTGAGAAACGCTTTCACTCGTGCATTATACAATTTGTGAGCTTCCCCATTGCCCAATAATTATAACCTACTGCACTCTAGAATTCAATGGGTATGTTGAACCAACATAAGTTCCCATTGACTCACACTCACCAATAACGTCACATCCAGGTACTAAACTACAAGATACATAGATCAATATCCCTGATAATAACTCGACAGGAGAAAAATTGGTTTATTAGGACACAGTGTGTAACTTCAGGAGGTGAGTTGACAACTGCCTCCAAACCTATATAAGCTCATTTATCCATCAGCAAGGTCTGGGTTGCCTTCCCTAAACAGATTTAAGTTTAATATTACTGTCAATCATAGATATTGACTTACCTTCGCTTACCTACTGGGGTAAATGATCTTCTTTGGAAAGGACACCTCAGCACGAAATTGAAATCATCTAACTTCCCACCTTTCTTTTATATGCAACTTTCCTTCCCACTGTTTAGGTAGACATTTCTCCTGTTTGAAGGGTGTTGACATTATTCCTTGTATTGGGGAGGACGAGCTTGACTGCGATCCTGAGGTTCAATATAAGTTGATATATTATGTGGTTGTGAAATAAATAACTTTCCTATATATAACTAAGAAAAAAATTCCAACATAGAAGGAATACCACGCACTCATAATACTTCTCCTAACACTTCTCCTGATAAATGAAATGATTCCAGCCAAAAGAAACATCTCACGCAGTTATTGATAATTTCAGATATTGTGCTACGATCCCTACCAATGTTTGCTGCCTCAGACAGAAGAAATTGATAACTGTCACTTGGAAATCTACTACATCTTCTATGGATTCAACCAAGTTTGCTTATGCTTATTGTAATCTTGGATTTGACTTTCGAATCATAACAAACAGGGGATTCAGGTTATGTATCAGTAGGTATACCTAACACATGTGATGTGACTGGTAGGTTCATAATGATAGGTTTATCATGGTGAAAAATGGATGGGAGTAGGAGAAGCACAACTTTTTCATTCTGCCCCATTGTAACCCAATGCATGCACAATACATGCATACCAGTCAGAAATATCAATGTACACACACCAATATTCAGTAAGATGCCAAGCTGATTCATTGTCAGGAACCAGAGTGGTCTGTCGGAGTCCCTGTGTCTGAGAGCAGCCACATTTTCAACCTGACCTGTAACCCTGGGGATGGCGAATGGGAGGTTGTGAAACAACCCTAGTGTTCGAAGTATATTTACTCGTTTTGCTGTGAGGAGTTGTTAACTGATGTTTTTTTAATTTATTGGTGGTGAAACAATTCTAGGACCTAGGTGTTGGATCAATCCTAGGTGTTGGATCAATCCTAGGTGGTGGATTAATCCTAGAGCGAATTATTACAGTGTTCGAAACATACTCGTTTTACTCTGATGAGTGATTAACTATTGGCACTGTTTCAGCAAATCTTTCATACGGTCGCTAGAAATGTAATGAGTATTGTTAATAGATCTTTTTCAGAATAAAATGTTGGAAGAGCCTCGATACGTTAGAGAGTAGATTATTAAGTTTTACTGTGTGTTGTAGAGTAGGTATTGTTCAATAATTATTGGGAGAAGGGGAGGTAAGTATTCAGTTTTGACTCGTGACAGCTCAAAAATTCTAAAGCCTGAAAAATCATTTTTCGAGGAAAATTTAATTGTTAATATGCTATTATTTACTTGCCAATTACTTGCCAACTCATGCTTGTACTCATGCAGTGTATCCCATTAGGAATGAAATTAGGCAAATTGCTGAGTTTCATGAGCAATCAAATGGCAAGATGATACTCAATATCATCATGTAAGTCTATGCTATTACTGTGGTAACTAGAAATTTCTATGCTGTTCAGTGTTCAATGATGACAATTATTACCTATACCAGTTACAAAATTGATTATTCTCAGATTACTTGTTGCTGCAGTTAGATGCTCTGTTGCTGGTAAGCTCTTTTCACAGCTGCAGATCAGATGTTGACTGTCTCATCGCAAGTATCTCTCTGAATAATAATTGTGATCTTCATTTCAGTCCCGGATATCTTCAAGTTTACTGCTCAACCAGAGTCTCAATCAGTCATAGAAGGGGAGTCTGTTACTCTCACTTGTGTGATAACTGGTAGAAACCAGGTGACAATTGCCTGGTACAAACTTGATGAGGGATTCAATGTGCCTCCTAGGCAAGATTATATACTACCTGGTCAAAATGGTACAGAATTAATAGTTAATTCTGCTGATGTAAAGAACAAAGCATGGTTATATCAGTGTACAGCAAATTCCAGTGAAAATGAGATGATTTTCAGTAACGTTGCTAGGATTGAATACTCTGTGTCAGGTTAGTTATATAATCAAATCTCATCGTAAATTTGAGGGGAAAGAAGCTTAATGTATGCAAGAAATATCGAATCATAAGATGTTATCGACTTAAATTGTAAGCATAACTAATAAACCTAATTTTGCAGATAAAATGTTGTCAAACTAAATTGATCGTGATCTATAACTTCCAGGTAGTATTGTATTTTCGGGTCTGCAATATGAGAACATCCCCAAAACTGTGGATAACCTTGTTCCTGATGGGGTCGTCCTTGCATTGAAGTGTAATGGACACTCCAGTGACATTGACTCTGAGATAACTAGTGGAAAACCCTATAATGTCTACTGGTACAAGGACTCTGAGAGTAGCCCAGTGAATTATCCCAATATGTGGACTAACTATGCTTTAGGAACTGGGAAAGTCATGGCAGAGGTAGCTGGAAGTGATTTTGAAGCAGACTCTGGCAGATATGATCTGGTCATCTACAACGTTAAACCCAGTGATGCGGGGAAATACTACTGCAAAGCTGAATCAGCAACTGATTCTGTGACTTTGGGATCAACAATACTAACAGTAAATGGTTAGTTCAAAATGATTTCATCTTGTTGTTCTCAATTGTTTAATTAATGACCTAATCTACCTCGTAGTTGACGAAATAACATCGCTTGAAATGGATGCTAGATCTACCACAACTGGATACATAGTTCAAGCTGTGACCAACGGGAAGTTGAAATCAGTACCCAATGTTGGGGACAGTGTACTGCTCATGTGTGGAGCAGTGTGTAGATCAGCTGGGGGACGCAATGATGTGCAGTATGAGTGGACGAGGAATGGGGTTGCTGTTGCCTCGACAAGATTATTCACTGCTAAGATACAGGACACCGGTACACTAACTTACACATGTAGAGTGAAGAATTGTGGCACGCCAAGTGGATCATCCATTCTGCTCAGTAACATTGCTGGTTAGTGTGCTGTGTTTTATAATTCTCGTAATGATTCCATATGCGTACCCAGCAAGTGTACCAACCTTTCTTAGTACGGGTACCTACCCCCTATAATGCCCTTATGGTTTTGTAACATATCCTCCCAGCTGCCATCGTGGATTTCTCCACCTTCAAATTCACCTCATCTTCTTCCGAGTACATGGCATCAGATGGTTCTGGTTCATCTCTTCCTAATATAGACTGCAATGGATCACAGGATAGTAAAGACACCAGTTTTCTCACTGATGTTTACAAGAATGGGGTTGCTGTTGCAGCCACAGGAGGATATGTCTTCCAATCGCCACCTCATTCAACAGAAAGTGGGGTGTATCAATGTGTGGATAGTAATCAAGGAGGAGATACAAAGTTTCTCAGGCAGAAAACTACAAATGTTGTCATTGCAGGTGGGTTCTATCTTTACAACTCTATTGCATTACTACGGTAATGACACGTGGTTGTAGTTGTCAATGTTATTCTAAAGATGATATTCATTCCAGCTGGCCCGACAGTGAGTGTATCAGCTGTCACAAGATCCATTCAAGATGGGACTAATGCATCAATCATATGCAATGTTACTGGATATCCATTAGAATCTGTAACAGTTTCCAAAGATTCACTAACAATGGATTGTTTGAGTGGAGTGAAGATTGGGGATGCAGTGTGCTCAAAGAGTTCCAATTCCGGATCAGAATTTGTTACAACTATTGAAAACTTTTCTTATGGGGATGCTGGATATTACAAATGTACTGTGACGACTCTGTGGTATAAGATTGATGGAACTCCAATGGAAAGTAGTGCAGAAAGCAGTGTTCAGCTCAAATATGGTTCGTATTTTGTACCACGTTCTCAATACCCATTTCACCTGTTATTTGGCGATCTAGACATGTTTCTAGACATGTCGATGACACACATGCGAGACATGTACGGAACAACTGTGACACACCTATGATTACACCTGTGATTACATCTGTTGTGTTCTATCCGTTGGTGTGCTGCTGTGTCGCTGTTATGTCCCAGCTCTGTCGCTGTCGTGTTGTTGGCACTTTATGAGAAGCAAAGTTTAAATAGAATATTACTCCTCAAGCACAAGTAAGTATTTTCCCTCACAGTGAAAGCAAGTACAACAACACTGTCATTCGATAAGAACCCAGCAGAAGTTGGGGACAGAGTTACTCTCACATGCGTTGTTAGCGGAACACCAGCACCGGAAATTCCAAGAATGGAGAAAGTTGCTGCTGATGGAGCAAATTCAGCAGTTGCAGCGAGTTGTAGCTCCCTAACAACGTCAGCAGGCACTACCAAGACTTGTACAAAGAATTTCACTTCAGTTACACTAAACGACAATGGAGAATATTCATGTTTTGGAAAAAATGTCATAGATGNACTCCTCAAGCACAAGTAAGTATTTTCCCTCACAGTAAAAGCAAGTACAACAGAACTGTCATTCGATAAGAACCCAGCAGAAGTTGGGGACAGGGTTACTCTCACATGTGTTGTTAGCGGAAGCCCAGCACCGGAAACTCCAAGAATAGAGAAAGTTGCTGCTGATGGAGCAAATTCAGCAGTTGCAGCGAGTTGTGGCTCCATAACAACGTCAACAGGCACTACCAAGACTTGTACAAAGCCTTTCTCTTCAGTTACACTAAACGACAATGGAGAATATTCATGTTTTGGAAAAAATGTCATAGATGGTGTTGATCAACCATCCAGTGCCATGGAAAAGTTGGCCGTAGGTATGTTCTACAAGAAGTCAAGTATTGCCCCGTTATCTACGAAAGTCGGTATAATCTCAGTTGATAGGATCAATAATGTTACATCTCCAATGATTCATTACAGTACTATTTTTTCATTATTATTGATTTCACATGTGACCTCTCTTCAGAACAGGATGCTGTTGCATCACTACAACAAGATCCAGTTGACATGGAGATAGAATTTGGTACTTCAATAACATTCACCTGTCAAGTGGAAGGAAATCCGAAACCAGATCGAATAACCTTTAGTCGTCCAGGGAATGTGTATGTAGATGGAACAGTGTCCTCTACAGATCCCTATTCATTGACTCACATTGAAACAATCGACTCCGTGAAACTAACTGACAGCTCGACCTACACTTGTGCTGGACAAAATACTAGGAATACCATTGTCATTGATAGTCAACCAGTCACTAAGACAGTGGTTGTTATTTCTGATGTTAGTGTCAGCATTGCCATTACTGACACATTCCCAACTAAGGGTGACAGTATTGCAATCACTTGTACAGCTGTTGGAGGTAGGTTGTAATTCTATGTTAGTGTGTTATCATGGTCAAGATTTTCACTTGTCATCTTGACATATAATATGGAATTTTACCCTCAATGTGAGATGGAACTTGTATCCAGGAAGAAAGCCACATCTAGTGCAGCTGAAGCAGAATAATCAAGTCATAGCGTCAAATGCAGATGCAGGGTTTTGCAGTGATGTGAATGAATATACTGCGAGATGTGTTCATTCTATCTCAAACATCAGTGAGTACCTCCACTGCAATCTGACAAAGCAATTCTCCCAATATGTAGGGTAACAATCAAAAGATACCAACCCAACTGCTTTTTTACTTAGACTATGGAGACTCGGGGATTTATAGCTGTTTAGCAAAAAACTATGTGAAAAACTATGGGGTGAGAACAGCTGAGAAAGAGAAAACTGTCGCTGTCTCTTATGATGTGAAAGCTGCATATGATGTAACAAAGTTAGTAGTTTCACTGTTTATTACGCAGAATGCAGAGTAAGGTGCTTGATAAAGATCATTGATGTACGATATTGTCCTAAATACTCAATGTCATTCTGGATGATATTGTGATATCAAATTGCTCAGTTCTGAAGTTGACTATGGGAGCTCCCTCACATTTACCTGCACAGTTGAGGGTGGACTCCCTCCTCACAAAGTAGTGTTGACTAAACCCAAGAATGGAGGAGATCTGACCTGGACAAAGTCTGCGGGGTATGAGTCTCATTTTGCTCCAGCTTCATATTCAATACAAATTATTTCATTGAGAGGAAATTTCCATCCTCAGTGATGGATTGAGGATTATGCAGTTCATCATCTTCAAGAAACTATAAGTTGTCATCACAGTTAAGAGTTACCTATTATTGACGCATCTTATTCTTATGTATACCAATTATACCCAGAGACACAGACAGTCTGACTTGTTCTGGAGACAATATTGTGGATTGTACATACCAAACAGATCCCAACTCTTTCACTGACAGTGGTGAGTGAGAATTAGAATGAGTACGCATTCCTTGAAAATAGTTTACTATTTAAAAATTATCAATGGTAATTTAACCCTATCAGGTCAATTCACTTGCTCTGGTTACAACTATTTGCCGGATAATTCTGATAATGAATTAGAAAACACTGTTTCCATCGACGTCAGTGTGGTAAAAACGTCACTGTTCAACTCACTGCAGCTTCTCAAGAAGTATCGTATGGTTCCACATTCACAGTCAAATGTATTGCTGTTGGTGGCCGTATCCCATTCTATCTGCGGATGTCACATATTCCTACAAGCAGTTCAACATCAACACGATTAATCTTATTTGATGAAGAAAACAACAAGATACCAAGCACTGTTAATGTAGATAGACTTCTCCAAACCTTAACTTACTCCTATCAAGTAGTGACTTCTCGTTATCAAAATAATGGAAAATACAGATGCATTTCCAAGAAAAAGGCAGCTGGTGAAAACATAGTTTCAGATGAGCAGACTGTCAGCATAGAGATAAGTAAGTTGTTTGAGACAATTAGACCTATTATAGTTGATGTCTTTGATAATGATAGAGTATAGCTGAGTACTTATATTGAGAATAAATCATGATAACAATAATTTGATACAATTTTCAGTCAAAAATGTTGAGATCACACAACCCAATGACTTGGATGTGGACTTTGGCAGTGACTTCACTTGTTCATTCTCACTTTCCGGTGGAAGGCCTCCTCATTTTGTGTCAATTATCAGTCCAAGCGGAAAGAATCTGTTAACTTGGAACAGATCTGGCGGTTCCAAATTATGTACTGGGACGAATGAAATGAGTTGCTCTGTCACTGTGTACAGTGCTGACTACTCCAATGATGGCAGTTACACAATAACTGCTCAGAATAAAGCACTAAATCAAGTGGTGGAGGATGACATATCTCAGTTCACAGTAACTGTTTACAGGAATGTTATTGCAGCTATAACACCAGGTTTGTAACAAAGCTCGTATTAGCTATGTAGTTTTTCTATCTAAACGATGATGCTTATAATCCTTGTTTCAGCTGTGGGAACAACTATGAAATACCAGGATACACAGACAATAACATGTACAGTTGAAGGTGGTCTCCCTCCTCATAAGGTGGAACTCACAATGCCCAGTGGAGGTAATATTCGTCACAAAACATAGGACGAGTAGTGTTATTACGAACATTTTACTGTAGCAATAAAACGAAGCGNGAAATAAATTTTGTATAATTTTGTAATAAGTGTATATTGTAAGAAAAACTGAAATACTAATTTTCAATATCCGGAAAGTCGTGACTTGGAGTCGAACAGGCAGCAGCGATTTGAACTGCTCTGGAGATCATATTGTGACATGTACCCATTCTTTCTCTGCTGAATATGACTCTGACGGAGATTACACGTGTAAAGGATTCAACATGGTGAGGAATTCGCTGAAACAGAACTCCATGAAGGTTGAGCTGATAACAGGTGGATAACATAAGGAGAAGATTTAATGATCAGATCTTGTTATTTTATAACTTTGACAATGTTAAGGTCTAAGGATACCTATTATAAGAGGAATAAAAACAAGCAATTTTCAGTTAGGGCAACTGAAATTACTATTGATGAAAGTTCAACAAGTGTCTTAACCGATGGGTATCTGGAGTTGAATTGTACTGTAAAAGGAAAACCCTTGGTTGATATCAATAATGTCTCATGGACTCACAGTGATCATAAAATAGACTTGAGTTCAAACTACACCACAACAAAATTGGACGATTTTACGCTTCTGTCAATATTGGTATTGAACAAGCCATCTGTAGACTACTCTGGAAGTTACAATTGCATTGCTGGTGAAACAGAAAGCACTTCTGCAGACATCGGCATAGCAGGTATATAATGATGCAACTGTGAGTCATCTTCTATTCTTCTTATCCATGAGTGCACATAATAAGAATGGTCTGTGTCCTATTTCTATTTTCTTAATGCCTTTCTCGTGCCTTGATCTCATGGGAAAATTACTGACAAACCATTTTAGAAAAGGAATTTCTTGACAAGCCTGCCATACATCTGAGGCCAAATTTCAGTGTTGAAGTCGGATCTGTAGTCACTGTTGTTTGTGCAGTGAGAGGTAAGAAGAATTGAAGCATTAGGGGCTCCATTTATATCATGATATCCACTACAGAGGTGTTACTCTATTGAAGTATTTAGGCTTCAAATCAAATCTTCATTAGGTTTTCCTGAGAAGGAAGTTAGCATTACTATTCAGCACTATGATATTCAACAGGGCAATGTTAAAACTCTGAGCCCTCAATCAACAACACTTAAAGAAAAGGTTTCATGTGTTTCCAGATCTCTCAAGTCCTCTTAAAATATGATCAATGCTAGAAATAAATTTGCCTATTGTCACGCAAACATGAAGCAACTCTCAGGAATTCTACTTTGAGCACACATCAACCTGTGAAGATGGTGTTTACGTGTGCAATGTAAAAACTATCAGAGGAAATGGAGACATTGTCGCAACTGCCTTCCATTCGGCAGAATCACCTGTAGTTGAAGGCTGTGAAAGTAGGTCAAATCCAGTTAAATCTTGAATGATTGCATAATGAACGACGGTTGCAGCATATTATGATGCTCAAATCTTAACAATTTTATTTCAGACCTGGCTCCAATAATTGGTGGTAGTGTGGGTGGAGGAGTTGTTTTGATCATTGTGATTGTCCTTCTACTAGTTTTCTTACTCCCTCGTTTGAGAGGTAGGTGTTAATAAGTTGGTACCCTACTACCCTAAGTACTATAACAAGAGGCATTTCAATTCTGCCAGGATGCATTTGTTTTCTCTGTCATCTAATTGAATTATTCTTAAGAGTTAACCATATTCAGGTTCATTTTCCAAGAAAAATACTTACTCACCAAACAATGGAATCCAATATCCGTAAGTGCATGTGTTATGTTGAGTCTTCATCTCGGTGCCCCTACTGTGCAGCAACTGTTGTTGTACAACATTTTGTTGCATTTTATAGATATAAATATTTCCCCTAGAAATGCTGCGTTCTCACCAGAATATGCTGACACTCAAACTGTGCTAGAGACGGTTAGTTGCAACTACTGACATGACTATCTATTGGTTTCATTCCATGATATTACATTCTCAGACCCTAACGACTAGACTATGGGCTTCTTAACGAAATACTATGGAAGGCATAGGTTTTCCTTAATGGTATTTCGATGTGCTGAAACGGTGTCCTTTATCCAGTTATCCACCCCATTTTGGAAACTCCTGTGCCTTCCTAGTGTTTCTTGAAGGAGGCAGGAGCCTGTACAATGCTATTTTACAGGCAGGATATTCACACTTGCACCGACCAGCCCAAGAGTCAAATGATGAGGGATATGCCTCCATTTCTAACCTCAAGCCATCATTTGTAAGCAGCATTATTGTTTGAAATATCATTAAGATTATTAGGAAGAAGGGGTGACTAGCTTCTCGTGATAATGAATCATTTATTTATCCTGTAGTTGATGAGAGTTGTGGTTTCAGGTAGTTACAACTCCCAATGAGGGTTACGCTACTCTTGATGCTGTGTCAGATCAAGAGGTAACTCCATTGGTCCCATTGGTCCCATTGGTCCCATTGGTCCCATTGGTCCCATTGGTTATGGTACCTATCAACTCAATCAAACCCGTGTACAAACTCACATACTGTAATGTCATGATACACGAAAAACTGTAAAGGTATCATAATAAGAATGCCGTTCATTGTATGTTGTTTTTTACTCCACTCCACATTCAGATAAGCAGATCGAATTCGGATGCCGCCTACGCTGCACTATCTCGTCCTCCCTTCGGCAAAGAGGTTTCCTTGCATTTTGATTGGATATTTCCTTTCCGAACTTACAACTTCGATCAATGTTAGCAGTCAACATCTACTCATTATCTAATTTATCTTGAGCTGGAAGGCGATCTGATCATTCACAACTTTCTCAACGGTCTGTACTACATGATATACGTAGATAAGGAAATGTGCTCTTACCAGCTGTAGCAGAAACTGGATGTATGGCTGTGTCATGTGTGTGTGTGTGTGTGAGTCATGTGTGTGCGTCTGCTCAAGGCGAGATTTACCAAACTCGATAATAACCAGAACCAGCTACTCATGTAGCTCTGCATGCTCGTGTTTTTCTACTGAAGTCAGAGCAAGAAACTGGATAGGTCGGTTTATGACTAAAATGCAATGCATTGTTTAAAGGTAAATAATAAGACGTCTTATCCTTATTCCAGTACAGGAGCAACTTTTTGTGGGATAAAAATACGAGAATGATCATTCCAGTATCATCACAAATCACCCCTCAAAAATACCGTATACAGAATCAGAAACCTAACAAATTGAAATAAACATTTCGTCGGTTCCTTTGTTCCTTGTGACACAGTTCACTGGTGAAGAAAAGTTTATTCATATACTCATTTCCATTCACTAACATACCAGACAGTGAATTTAATAAAACTGTCTTCATCATCAATTTTCGCCCCACATAAATTCTCGTCAGGGTAGGATATCATTTGTGTTCTCCAAACGAGAGTTGATGATATATTAAAAAACTGTTAATTTACCCATTACAGTACCTATTCATTATTTCAGGGTGGCAAAGTTGGAGTTGTAAGGAAGTATAAACCGATTTCCACCAAAAAAGCAAACCCTGTAAAAACCAGCCAGGTTAGACAGCACAACATTAGGTATTTATCTTATTATAGAATTACAGAATATTATTTCAACTCGTATGACGATTGAAGGTCGAAATACCAAGCAATTGTCCAGTCAATTAGTTGTGCAACAGGTGATGATACATCAGTTTAGTTCCGAAATTGAGTTTTGGACACCTGTGTTTTATTTTTGCAAGCTCCACTCAGGATAAAGTCTGGCGGAAAATCCTGTTTGGAAAAATCCTGTTCTGAAAAACTGAGTCAATTACGTTAATCGCAAAATGATATGACGATATGCTTCCGATCACTTGACTACACATTACACAAATTCAAAAATTGTGTAGTTGTTGTGTTGTGTAATCGAGATATCAGAAGCATATGATTTAGCGGGGTAAACGGACTGTACCGCGACACGGACTGTACCGCGACACTTGATTTCCGGTTAGGGTTAGGGTTAGGGTTAGGGTTAGGGTAAGGGTTAGCCTAACTATTGTCGCTCAAAACCTGTCGCGGTACAGTCCGTGTCGCGGTACAGTCCGTGAATCATTTAGCGGTTCTCACATTTCTCGCCATCACAATTTCACTACATGAGTAGGTACATGGCGCACAATTGTAACATTCCATCCCATACAATGACATTTTAACTCACACTTTTGTCAAACAATATCCTGTAACCGTGACAACAG
Source organism: Beroe ovata (assembly GCA_946803715.1). Classification (NCBI taxonomy): domain Eukaryota; kingdom Metazoa; phylum Ctenophora; class Nuda; order Beroida; family Beroidae; genus Beroe; species Beroe ovata. The sequence continues at coordinate 37,842 of CAMPET010000201.1, read as the reverse complement.
TATTTAATAAGTTATTACAGTAGTACAATCTGTATTCACTATTCACATACATGCTAACGTACTGAGAGCTATTGTGCGACCAGTTATCGCTTGATAACTATCTGCTTTCATATGATACACTGTGTGTGAATCTGTGTGTGTGAGTGTGTGTGAATGTGTGTGTGTGTATGTGTGTGTGTGTGTGNGTGAATATGTGTGTGAATGTGTGTGTGTATGTGTGTGTATGTGTGTGTGTGTATGTGTGTTGTGAATGTATGAATGTGTGAATGTGAGTGTAATATGTATGCATTTAAGTGTGTCACTGCGTCTGTATGTCGTTGACTGTTGTGTGACTGTGTGTATCTAAATGGAGAGATATTTTTAACTAAAATCATCCTCACCCATTTTTCAGTGATTGACGAGTGATTCAAATGCAAAACGTATGTCAATTATTGGCCGGTACCCGCCCCCAAGCATTTTTCCACAGCATATTTTTAGAGACGCCGTGCAGAAAGCTAGCTATTAATAACATGGCATATTTCCAAGTGATTAGTGATTAGCTGTCGATGCTGGTCAAATCCGCGAATCAAATTCAACCAAAATGTTGATCCATAATAAGATAATATATTACGGTTTCAGATTGATTCAACGTACTCCACTATTGATCCGAAATATAAGGAGGTAGGTGTTTCATTGATCACAGTGTTACAGAATGATTCCTTGACACCACCCTCCCCTGACACTTGAACTATCCCCTAGACAACACCCTCTCCTGACACTTGAACTATTCCCTGACACCACCCCTCATCAGTTTTCACTGACAAATCCCTTTTCAGCCCGATCCTCTATACTCAACGATTGACCCAGGATCACGAAACGTGAGTACCACAATTATTTTGCCTCACAATTTCTCATATTCCATTCCCTCATACACAGCTGTACACAGTACGGCGTGTACAGCTGCAATAGGTATGAGAGTGTGACATTGTCGCGTCATGCAGTAACCTCATTCAGAGTGAATCGCAGTACGCTGACGTCACAGTTCCCCGAGCTAAAGCAGCGTCCCCAATTGAGGTTACATATCAGATACCTACATCCGAACGAATGTTGTACCTGTTAATTATGTGTTTATTAATTTTAAAGTTTGCATACATTAGTTTAGCATTTCACTTGACTTTATCAAGGGAATGAAATATCACATTGTGGTTGCCGTTAAAAACCTGGATGAAACTGAAAATGCCTCTTTGACCCCTAATAATATAATGGAACCACTAATAATAAAATGGAACGTTTCGTTTAAAACAAAAGTAAATTACTTTTGTTTTAGGACGAAGAACCTGTTTACGCCCAAGTCGATCTCACCTCAAAATCGAAAGTGAGTGTCAGCTAGAGTTGCTGGCGTAGTAACCAGTACTCTACCGGTGTATTTATCTGAGTTCTTTCCCCTAATTTCCCTCACATTTACTACAACCATAACCAAAATCCTAACCTTAAGCCTAAACCTAACCTCAACCCTTGACCAAGCCCTTATCGAACTAGCCTAACCCTGACCCTTACTTTACAGCCCTAACTCTTCCACCCCACAGAAAGAACAGACTGTGGAAATGGAAGAGGACGAGCCTCCTGAAGTACCGATATATGGGTCTCATGTAGATTATAAGGTAACACAGACATGACACACAAATCACAATTACCTATATGTTATTATGTTAAACACTTGAATTATACCTACTTGAAGGGAAATTTCAATCCTCAAATCCTGCCTCTATTTGACACCCTTGCCAAATTCTTTTTTGATGAATTTTACCTGGTATATTTGTGAAATTGGACAAAAATATGAAGCAAAATGTTATGGGCCAAAAAGGAGTCAAAAACTAGAATGTTTATTTGTAACGCGCGGGAACATTTGAGTGATGTGATTGTGTAGATGTACACGCATACCAGCGCGCGCGCATTGCATGAATTTACTTCCCTGTTATCATATTTACAGCTACTTCACTTCTTATGAATGTAATTGAATAACTCTCTTTCTCACATTAGAACATTGCTAACAACTACTCTGACATAGATTCTGGTATTATCTATTCTCTACAACAGTTATTACATGAAATCCTTCCTGATATATGAAGTATATATGAAGTATATGAAGTATTGTCGAACATTTTACCGACTTCTTAGTTCAACAGCATAAGCAGACACAGAACGTGTTTACTGTTTGCACCTTGACGTCACTTCTCTTCCACCAACCTTGACACCTAACTCTATTCTCCACCTTGACACCAGCTCACCACCACCTCTCTTCTCTCTCAGGGCAAGGGAGGAGAAGATGACACGTACATAACTGTGGAATTCAAGCCCAAAACAGCCCGCCCCCGGGCCACACCACAGACTCACCCACCCCGAGATGCAGAGGGCGTATACACAACGATCACTGAACTTCGGCCAATTAATGACGAGGGATAGGTCAAGAAATTTCACTGCAAACACAAGAATAATCGAGGATTGATATCGCGTGGGCGTATCATCTCGGCTAGGAAAAATTTGGAGGAAGCTATTTCTACATCATGGATAAACTGTGGTCCCGTATAACAGTCGGAGCATCGGGTCCACTAGATTTTCACCTTTAGCTGAGAACAAAATCAATTTGATGATTTAATAACTGAACTTGTTGATTGAATTAAACTTTGATTACTTTTTGTTGATTTCTATTTTCAGATAGGTACTTTCTATTGATTGTTGATTTGAATTATTTTGAACTTGACCGGTATAATTTGTTTGGATTTGAATTTTTATCTTACCGTTTCAATTTTATCTACGGAAACGATTGTTCGAATTCGCAAACTTAGTATAAGCAAGCTTGTAAATGAGCTTTTACCGAGTCTCATTATAGGATGGACTGATGAACCCTCCGATCCGAGACTCGTAAGGTATGCTCAGGAAGATTTGACTGCGTCTTTATTCTTCCTTACTATGCGTTCCTTACTATGCCAAATTTTTTTTCTTCAGTTACAGTTGAACTGGGTAGACACTGGGAGTATGGAACTGAAATTATGGAACTGAAAGTATAGAACTGAAAGTATGGAACTGAAAGTATGGAACTGAAAGTATGGAACTGAAAGTATGGAACTGAAAGTATGGAACTGAAAGTATGGAACTGAAAGACAGTTCTTTCTACTATGTAAGTTTTTGTAAATAGACATTTTTGCATTCTAACGTGTAAAAATATCAATCATATATTCACAAATTATCACAGAAAAATAAAAATAGATCAACACGAAAATTCCTCTGATCCAAGATCACTCTTGAAGCTGGAGGAGTAGATGTTCTGTAGAGCTTCTATATCTTCCTCGTCAAAACAAAACACATCTCGAATAGTTGGGGCATCCTCCGAAATATAGGTTGTTCTCTGCGACTCCAGCGTCGCTGTGTTACGTCTGTGACACCGTCGTGTCACCCTGCCCTGCACCTCACTGGGATGTTTTGCTGCCGTTGCTAGGATACCAGGGTCGAGATACAGGTCGGGAGATGGGATGAGGGGGCTGCTGATCAGTAGATCGGGGGTCAGGAGGAATGTGCCCTCAACCACCTTCCTGTGAAGGGAGTGTGGGAGGATGGGGGATATGAGGTCGGCGGAGGGAGTGGCAGAGGGTGGCGCTTCCACCGGGTTGAATATCTCATCAACAAGGAACCCAGAGTTGAGGAACAACTTCTTATCGACAATGTCGGAGTTTCTGTAGATCTTGCAGAAATCGTCATGATGAGCGGTTGAGGTTCTCATCGGTGCTCCTGATCCATCACCGGGGAAGTGGACAGAGTTTGGTCGGGAGTGACTGGGACGTGTATTGCTGGACATGGGCAGGTGAAGAGAGGCAGGACGGTTCTTTTTGCTCCGTCTCGTGAGGGTGTTTGGAGAACGCTTCATGGTCATCTTGCGGCTGTTGGTTTTGGGTCTGAGTCGGACAAGGGCGGGGCTCGATGAGTGACTCCGCTTCGGGAGGATTGATTTGCTGGAGCTAGATCGGCGAGAGGGAGTGTTGGATGAGACACAGGCACCCATGGATCTGTTGTTGATTGAGATAAGTTGAGGTAGATTGCAGTGTAGTAGAAAGTGTGTTGGATGATTCGTCAGAATTCGTTACCGGGTTATATACCACAACTCTCTGATTTCACCCCTCGTTACCTGACACCACCCCGATCCTGCTCGGCGTGAATGATGTGAAATTTGATCCTTGTTGAGTAAACCCATGCAGGGGGAGTGGTGTCATGTTGNTTATCGGGCAGTTCAACACATGCTCCAATGTACGGGTTCAAGTTTTGGTGGGTCAGTTCTCGGACCTGAGGGAAAGGGGGGTCAGGGGGTATGATTTGGTGATTAGGGGATCAAAAACAGTATTTTCGGGTTGAAGTAACTGGAAAAACACCTCTGAAAACGAACCTGTTTGAACTCCTGGATAATTTCCTCCGTTACACAGAATGATTTGACGTCCGTGTTCAGATTTTTGAGGAATACAGGGTTGTTCCTGTAGTATGCCACAATGCCATGGTGCATCAATGTGGCATCCGAGTTGTTTGACATTCGTGACATGCTCCGCTCCATGGTTACTGAGTGTAACCTACCGGGTGAGATGGGTCAGGTGTGTGTGATTGGAATGTTATTGAGGTGGGTCAATGGGGAGGCTGTAATTGCGAGTAATGTGGTGATATGTATTGTGGGGTCATGGACTATCATGGTGTCGTTCGGCGCGGTGCCGCCGCCCGATCAAAGTGGATGTTAGTGTGGAGAATGGTGTGAGAATTGTACTGTGATAACAATATTTCCTCACACTGCATACCTGCCAGACTGCGTAGCATCCTTGAATTCGACCTCACTTGTTCGTATCTTCCACAGTGATCTATCACGTGACCTCTGTTGTTTCTGTCTCCAGATCACAAACACTACCAGAACTATGAGTATTGCGATGAGACACACTCCGATAGGGATGGTTACCAGGATGATCGTCTCCTGAATGTCCTTCTCCTTGCATAACTCCCGACCAGGACCACACGCTTCCGGAATGTCCTAGGACGGAGAGATGGGGGGTGAGGGGGATAGAGACGTTGATGTTGAACTTACATTGTTGAATAAATGACTGGATCTTCCTATGTACTACCGTTGTTTCATTCAGAATCATATATCAATCTTGTGATCATCTTATCATAGTATCAGTGTCCATTGCAATCGAAGGACCCAACATAAGAAACATTAGGGGTAAGGGGGAGTCCCCGAAATAATGGTCCTGATAAATCTGGTTCCCAAATCTGCTCATAACTATGATTTACTACGAGAAGCGGCGTGTCATATGCCTGGATTGAGCTTGATAAATGATAATCATCCAATAGATCATAGTCTCTTATGAAAGAGATGGCGGATCACGGCAATTCCAGTAAATTTCCCCATTTCAGGGCTAAATGATGCTTGTATTTAATCTAGATCCAACGTACGACTCTGGTATAACTATACGGCAAGACGGATCGATGTCGATTCATGACCTGGATAGGAATCGTGATGAAGCCACTGTCATGAAAAGTTCCGAAGTCAAGGAACAATCAGGGGGCTGGCAAGCCCCCCGCGGCATCTGTAGCTAGTGTTGAACGTGCGAGCAAAAAGGGCCCGAAGGGCCCTTTTTGCGAGCTCGGTCACCGAGGAGGCCCGAAGGGCCGACTCGGTGAGCTTGATGCGTTTATGTAACGCGCGAAAAGCTGCGGCGCTTGCCAGACCCTACTATATGTTTTTACGGATTCGCCGAATTTTGACTATCAATAACACCGCTTCTATTCATACAATTGTTATGAAACTTAGTATTCCATCTATTTATATCATAGAGAGGCAGCAACCAAAATTTCAAGTCAATCGGATAAAAAATGACGAAGTTATAGCAACTTGAAATCGCCAAAATC
>CAMPET010000201.1:0-24717 GCA_946803715.1 Beroe ovata | reverse complement strand
CCCCCCCCCCCCCCCCCCCGGAGCAGATGGTACTGCAGAGTACTCCATGATCTGCTCTGAGTCTGAAGTAAGTAGTGCCGCATTCTGGTGGAATGGGCGTTGGAGTCTGTATTACTATTAGCTTATTAGGAACCGCGCGTATCCGCTATTTTATAAGGTATTTCATGCTTTGAGCGTCTTCTTTCACTATGACACCTAACGCTTTCCATCTGCCATGACTATTCTACTACTGCACTTACCATGCAGTCCGTGAGTCTGAATTAATGGTGGTTTCTAGACTACAGTAACCGTCCTATTATTTCAATATTCCATTGACGAGATACAACAATAGAGTCTATGATTCACATGAAGTGTTACAAACAAGCAAGGTAGCTGCCATCAGTTGTGGCATGCGCGCGGCGATTCAGCTGTGCATGCAAATTCTCGCTGCAGTACACCCTATTGCAATTGTTCTCCTAATACATAGCCATTGTTCAGATCAATATTGTTCATTTGACCTGTATATGCTCGCTCGATGAAATATTTGATTTTTCCAGCACTTCACATTTCACACCATTTTAACTCATCAAAACTTTACCCATTAGAATTTAACTCATCCTTTATATTTTCTTCTGACATAGAATTTCCTCAAATTTTACACTGTCTGTCATGGATGCAGAAAAGACTCGTCAATTGCATTGTCTAGATCCACCACTATAATTTCACATAGGTCTGAACGTTGTTTGGTAATTTACTTGCTGTCTGATTTAAACTACTAGATAATCGATTCACCAGGCTATCCTTCCCCCTAATTTATAAGTTCCCCCTTTCTTCACCTCCACTTCCAGTGGAAGTTCTATTCCACTTTAGTAATGAGGCAATACCCGATTCAGTTTAAGCATTTTAATATATTTTTGCTGTAGATAAGTGAAAAAGCAGAACGAAAACGAGCCACTTTTTTCAAGAGAATTCTATTTTGGACTCACGTACGTTTTCTGGTTAAGCGAAAAACTCATTTATTTCGCTGGACAAGGAGGTTTTTTCTCTCCATAAAGGATTGCTGGAGTATCAATAAGTGACTGAGTGAACGAGTGATTGAGTGAATGATTGAGTGAGTGAGTGAGGGAATGAGTGAGCAAGTGAGTGAGTGGCTGAGTGAGTTATTGATTGTCATACTTTTATTGTCAACTCTCTCGATGAACAGTATTAGCGTGGCTGTCTGTACCGCTATCCGATACTAGCCGGAACAGTCAATATATTTTCCCTGTTTATAGTTACCATGAAATTGCAGCTCCATATTATGTCTACCACACAACTTGAGCCACTAGTATTGTGTCTGTAATGATATGATATCAGCACAGACCGTCTATCATTACCACGCAGAGAGCATGGGATTGTTGGTTGTTTCAGCACGATTCACCATTTGGAATTTCCTGTTATATGCGCGCATATCGTGGCTATAATATACTGACCCATGAGCAATCAGCTCATCTAAATCACTTATTGCCAATTAAGCCATCTTATAACGTCTGTGTAATTGTTATCATATACTCACAATTGCATAGTACTTACCCTACTTCACTTCAGTCAACGTATTGTGATATCCCAGGATAATTTGAGCTTATGCCAAACATCGAGACAACTATCTTCATCTAGTCATATTATCAAAGGAACCGAGAGATCTACTTATTTCGAATTTGAATCATTTCGAAGCAAACACTTCAGATCTTCTCTTGACAGCACAGATTTGATTGAAGTGTGGATACCTGCTACAATGTTCCCGTTTCCCGAATGAACCAGTATAACATTCTTGGCATGATCTGTTGGGCCGCCCTGCTGATGCAGTTTGTTGCTGTTCTTATGAATGCATAGGTGATCAAAGTACTCAGTATAATAATAAGTCGCTCGTGATTTTATTCTGTCAAAGACCCTACTACATAATGATTGCCAGTCGCATCATTTATTGAATTTCCGAGAAAACGCGCGGCACCGCGCACTGTGCGGATTTCTCCGCATGCTAATGAAGTTCCTAATCACGTAATTATGTAATGAGGTGATTGATGCGATTATCCTGCTTTATTCCTAATTGCTCCTTCATAATGTAGTGTCGGCCTAGGAGTAGGAGTAACGTCTCATACTCGACAATTGCTCCCATTTTCGAGTGATTTAAAACATTTCATTGTGTTTGACAAAGCAGCTTTTTGTTCTCTGGCAAATGCGTTGTCAATATGTCACTGTTATCCCAGTCCAGAGTGTACTGAGTAAAATTTCCACATTTCCAGCCAAATGCCAACATGCACATTGAAAAATTATTATCAGTTTCAGTTCAGATTCATCTTAGAAAAAAAATCTCCGGCTGAGAAATTCAACTTGGAAGCGGAATATCCTGCGATTTGATAATTCTCTCGAATGTTCTGTGGCAAACTAAAATATAAGATCATAGGCGCCATCTTAGCGCAATCGCGTCACGCCACATAATATGGACCACAGCATCAGCCAACCCTGTTCGAAACACTCATAACTGAGCAAACTGTGTTTACCATAGCTAGTCTGGAGCATTGGTCTGTAAACACTAAACAGCTACTCATTTGCCTACAGATCACTACCAGGATAACTGTTAATCGTCAAGTGAAGTTAGCCTGAATGATATGTGACGTGTTTACGTATGCTCCACCCCATATCACATTGTGATGAAAAGTGCTCTTCTAACTCTTTCTTTCGAGCCCCCTGAATCATTTGTCTGATTTTCGAACCACTTTCCAATGCAGTATGGATCATTTGATCTCATGTTTCCATCCATATTACCCAAGAAGTCTGGGCATTGCGAATGAGTTTGTGACCGGATATGTGATATGAACAGTTTAAATGATCTTGAACAATGATCGAAACAGATAATAGTCCCTCTTTATATTGCGATTTTCCAAAACTTCCCATGAAATAATCCATTTCATACAAAAGTGTTTTTCACCTATCACACTACTATAGTAGTCTCACGCGTAAATAGACGTCGTGTGGCTAGAAAATAGAGGTGCGCGCAGACGCACGTTATTTTGTCGAGTAAAACTACAGGACACTCAATATTCCGTAAAATGCGTGTAACAACAAACTGTGTTTTCACATAGCAAATGAAGCTGTAACGTTGTTATAACTAAAGATTAGAAGTCTGNACACACACACACACACACACCCTTTAACATTCTACAGCATGGCGAGTATAGAGGTACCTACCGAAAAGGAGAAAAGAAAAGTATTGCGATTATTCTTTTTCTTCTGTCATTAGTTTTAGTACTTTGCAAGCGAGTTGTATTCCTCTTCAATCCTCTCATTTTCTAACAATGTGTTTACCGATTATTACCACTGTTTTTCCTTCGACCGTTTTCCTTATCATGATGCAACTTCTCAGTTATCACGTTTATAAGTAGCAGCGAAAATATAGTACTAGTAGCTGCAACACTAGTATATTATTGACTTCCAGCCTACGTTCAAATCAATAAACTAGGGTAGTATAATGATTAAGACAGCGGAGACCTTTGCTCCTTTTTTTGCTCCTCTTTTCTAGGTTTTTTACTCTTTGGCATCACATTTTTTTTCGAAACTCGATAATTAATATGCTACGATTTTTCCCTACTCTGACTCACTACTCGATAACATGACCCCCGAGAGACCTCCTACAGACCCCTACTCCACTCTCCCCCTTATAATCCCCCCAGGATGATTATCAGACAATCAGTGACCCCCATTGCTGACCCTTCACCTCACAATTACTCATCTCCCCGTTCACCGAGCTAGCTCCTCTATAATATGACGTGTGCCTACACCTAGCATCATGTATTAGTTGTTACATGGGTTTTATGACGTGTACCCAGTGCCTGGGCTGGGAGGTTTATAACTTCCCACTGCACCCCCTGCTGACCCCCCACGAGTTTACTAACCCCCACTACCCCCTCTCCTAACCCCCACTATCCCCTTGCCCACGCGCCCCCCTCTCCTAAACCCAGGTCCTCCCCACACACACAGATCTACATGACGTGTGCCCACACCTAGCAACAGTAGCAGTGCCCATGTATTAGCAGTTGCATGCGGGCCGGGAGGAATGGTATGTTTCCTGCTGCTTATCGTCCTGATATCCGCTGATGTCACACTCTCAGCACAGCCTTGTAAGTACTCATGTAGCTTATGCTCGTATTATTCCTTGTTTTTGGAAGGAAAAACGATTGGTACTATAAATTGGGGAAGGGTCACCAAGCTTTCAGTTTCTAGTCGAATAATTGAAACTGTTTCCAAATTTGATTCATCCACTCCAAGTGGGAACCATTTGTCCAAGTGGTCAATACTTAATATTATGCTGAAGCAGACACTAACTATTGCAGGTTGCAACCAAATAGTCTCCGATGGTTCCGGTTTCGCGACCCTGAAAAACCCCAATTTCCCTAAATCAGGTATTGAGTTTCTCTATCTCTCTCAATCATTCAATATTCCCTCGCGTCAGCCTCACATCAGCTCTTCAATTCATAATAAGCCCCTTCCATTTCAATTGCTCCAGATATTCTAACCCCCTCTCTCATCCCCTAACGCATCTCTTTTAAACAGTAAGACTGAGAGGAAAATAGCAAAGAGGGAATGAGGAAAAGTTCCTTCACTCCCTCTCACTCTCACTGTCTGCACCCTCCCAAGTCCNGATTATTACCACTGTTTTTCCTTCGACCGTTTTTCTTATCATGATGCAACTTCTCAGTTATCACGTTTATAAGTAGCAGCGGAAATATAGTACTAGTAGCTGCAACACTAGTATATTATTGACTTCCGGCCTACGTTCAAATCAATAAACTAGGGGGAGTATAATGATTAAGAAAGGAGAGACATTTGCTCCTTTTTTCTAGGTTTTTTACTCTTTTCTATCACATTTTTTCGAAACTCGATAATTGATATGCTCTACTGCTACGATTTTTCCTACTCTGACTCACTAATCGAAAACATGACCCCCGAGAGACCTCCTACAGACCCCTGCTCCACTTTCCCCCTTATACTACCCCCAGGATGATTATCAGACAATCAGTGACCCCCATTGCTGACCCTTTACCTCTCAATTATTCATCTCCTCGTTCTTTTAACCGAGCTAGCTCCTCTATAATATGACGTGTGCCTACACCTAGCAGCATTTATTAGTTGTTACCTGGGCTTTATGACGTGTACCCAGTGCCTGGGCTGGGAGGTTTATAACTTCCCACTGCACCCCCCTGCTGACCCCCTACGAGTGTACTAACCCCCACTGCCCCCTCTCCTAACCCACACTATACCCTTGCCCACGCCCCCCCCCCCCNNNGTCCTCCCCACACACACAGATCTATATGACGTGTGCCCACACCTAGCAACAACAGCAGTGCCCATGCATTAGCAGTTGCATGCGGGCCGGGAGGAATGGTATGTTTCCCGCTGCTTATCGTCCTGATATCCGCTGATATCACACTCTCAGTCTCAGCACAGCCTTGTGAGTACTCATGTAGCTTATGCTCGTACTTTTCCTTGTTTTGGGAAGGAAAAACGATTGGTACTATAAATTGGGGAAGGGTCACCAAGCTTTTAGTCGAATAATTGAAACTGTTTCCAATTTTGATTCATCCACTCCAACTGGGAACCATTTGTCCGAGCGGTCAATACTAATATTATGCTGAAGCAGACACTAACTATTTCAGGTTGCAACCAAATAGTCTCCGATGGTTCCGGTTTCGCGACCCTGAAAAACCCCAATTTCCCTAAATCAGGTACTTTCTCTATCTCTCTCAATCATTCAATATTCCCTAACCGTCAGCCTCACATCAGCTCTTCAATCCATAATAAGCCCCTCCCATTTCAATTGCTCCAGATATTCTAACCCCCTCTCTCATCCCCTAACGCATCTCTTTTTAACAGTAAGACTGAGGAATGAGGAAAAGTTCCTTCACTCCCTCTCACTCTCACTGTCTGCACCCTCCCAAGTCCCACGCGTTCACTCCTCACACTTTCACTCCCTCGCTTTCACTCCCCACGCTTTCACTCCTCCTGCCACAGATGGAATGGCAGTGAGTCTGTGGATGACACCCAACACAGACGACATGGTGGATGTACTGGAGTATGTCGATCCAAGTGGTGCCTCCCTCATATATCTGTCTACTAAACAGGTACAGAGTACTGCAACTAGATAGAGTATGGCAGGTAGAGTGAATTCAGATATCATACGTGAATTATGACAATATAGGTAAAACAAAGTAGAAATAAAATAAAGTAGACATTGAATAAAGTAGAAATTGTAGTCAAATATCTTACTAGTTACTATGCTCCAACTTCATCAACACTTCCCCCAGGCAACGCAAGTTTAAAACAGTGTTTCCATGGCAAACCATATATTTTCAGGTGCTATTTCTCAGTCATGTGATTGCAAACATCACCTTGTCTCGCAGTAAGAGAAGTCACGTGACCCTCACGTGGTTATCAGAATCCGGGGCAAGGTTTTACCAGGATGGGAACCTTGTTGTTAATGATACATCTGCAACGGGGATGGATCTCAACTTTAATGGAACGTGGCAAGTAGGTAGGTGCAAACGTGGAATCCATGGGATGGATTGGGTACCCCGTGATATTGATTGTCAAAATGTCATACATTTGAGTTGCCACTGTTTTGTTGCCATGGTCATCGGGATTTAGATGGTTCAAATTACCAACTTTGAATGCTTCCTGGCAATCATTTTCCATTTCCCCAGGTAAGCAACTCAGTGACACATATGAATCAGAGGGAGGGTTGGATGGTTCCACATGTGGAGTCACCATATGGTCACGTGGCTTGACCGATAATGACGTCATCAGAATATTCTCTGTCGAAAGTGGGACAGAGACAGAAACAGAAGTGGAAACTTCAGAATCAGGTTTTGAGTCAAATTGATCAATCTTAAAATGGGATATGTTGATTCACAGGGGAGACCCGTGTCTTTCAAATACCATTCAAGCTGAGAATGAACGATCGGTGAGTTTGAATTGAATTTGAAAGTATTTCCTTGTGTTTCAGAAGCACCTCTTGTCACGTGGGAAGATTTCGAACAGACGGATACCACCCTGGATTCATCTTCGTGTACTGGTGCTATCAGTGAGTTCAAACTCTGGTTTAGTTCAGATCTTGTATAGACGTCCAATATCGGTTTCCTACAAAAAAAAGTTTTAACTGCTTGTGTGTGTGTGTGTGTGTGTGTGTTATTATGGAGGTTTTAAGGTACTGCTATTATAATGAGGTTTCATTCCGGCTGATTAGATACTTCATCAATTATCATTATCCTCCACAATAGTGCACACATCACTATATGGCTCGATTATACCTTAGCCACGTTGTGGAACGTGGGTACTGATTTTAGATCAATCCAGGTACAGTAATCAAACACGTGAATAAATAGATGTATTTCAAATTTCAAAGACACGAGTTCACTTGACAAATAAATTCAATTCAACGAACTATATTCGTATCTATAGTATATTGTATAGTGGNCAGATATGGGCGTGGCCGTCACGTGGTTTCCCCAGGGTCCCAGAAGTGAAAACTTTTTTTGGTGCTTCCTGAGACCTATACCAATTGATTAAAACACTAAAACCTCTTAACGGAATTTTTTCCCAGATGACTAAAAATTTTGCTTATTTTTCCCTTACTATTATACGAATTTTCATGAGTACTTTTTTACACGATGATGCGAATTAATTCTATTCCTATCCTTCACTGCATGATTCATGTCACACACACACACACACACACAAGTAACACACACATCGTACACCCTGCTGTACAACAGCCAAGAAAACACACATCATACACGGGCTGATCTCGACTTAGGATAAAGGTGGTAATTGGTATTCATATTAGTCAGATCATGACCGATTCTGTTCATGATCAGTCTGAGCACTGTACGATCTACGGTTTCCCATACCCCCCCCCCAGTACCCCCTATATTCCCCCTGTCCCCCCATATTCCCTCCCCCCAGTCGTGATCCTGTTCCTCGTGATTATCGGAGTGGTTATCGGGTTCGCCGGACTATTCCTCTGTTCTGAGCGGGAAATTGCTGTGAAACGTGCTAATATCAACAAGAGGTGAATTTTGTGCTTGACCGATCTGAATCTATAATATGTTTATACCCAAGATATTGCAGCCCTTGCTTGACATGACAAACAGTTGATAATTTCTAATCCTAATTCTATTCCGGATTTTACAGTCAAATTTATATCAATTTCTTCCGAACAGGTTACAAAAAGAATCAGAGCACTTCTCAATAGATAACGGCAGCACCCATTCTATCACGTAGTGCAGCTATGCAGAGGATTAATACCTTTAGCGTGAAGTTGTCCGTGAGAAAGGACGCAGCGTGTTATCACGCAGTGCGTGAGAAGGGACGCGTGGTATATCATGTAGTGCGTGAGAAGGGACGCAGCGTGGTATCATGTAGTGCGTGAGGAGGGANTATCATGTAGTGCGTGAGAAGGGACGCAGCATGATATCATGTAGTGCGTGAGGAGGGACGCAGCGTGGTATCATGCAGTGCGTGAGAAGGGACGCAGCGTGGTATCATGCAGTGCGTGAGAAGGGACGCGTGAGATAAGAAGACGCAGCACGTATTGTTATTGTACAGGGAGGTCATATTGATATTTATTATTGTGCACGTGCAAAAGCCAGACTCTGATCGTGACCTGTGAAGAAGGTAATTCCCGCTTCGAACTCTGCAGTTAGTTGATGTGAGGTTTTGTCGGTTTGGAATGATACTTGATAGTATAGTGTTGCAATATCAAAGAGACGGTTTTGTCATTGTGGATTGTTTGACAAATTACTTTATGCGGAAGAAGTTAATTTGGTCTAGAATTTTTGATCCCTGTGAGACCTTTTTATTTTTAACAACTTATCATCAGCGGAACGGCTTACTCTAAGATGAGTCTCAATCTCAGTCTCCGATGAGTTTTATGATACCTATCAATGTTGAATGTGCAATTCTCATCTCAACTCTTTTAATTGAGCACGGTTTAGAACAAACAATACCCGATTATTAAGCCTCAAATTTGAATAGTTTTTCTTTGCTAAAGTATTAGTTATAGATTAAGTGCTCTGCTCAGACTCGACACAGGACAGAGTGGATGTATGAGTGTGGTGTTCAATATTTGAAAATGAATTTGGTGGTATAAAACTCTGCCTCTTATTTGGTAAATTGGCCTCTTGGTAAATTTGAAAATTGTTTTTCCGAACTTCAGACTCGCAAATTCTACACCACCCATTTCGCAGCCTGATCCAGTTTTAACTTGTATAGGGGTTTCCCTACCGTCGGTGACACACAATCAAGATTCCTAAATTCCTTGCCAGTGATAAAATCCCTCCAGTAAGGGTAGGGAGAAATCCCACAATTGTTTAAACCCTCCCTAAAAGCATACTTCTCACCCACCCCCAATTTACACTCGACAATTAACACTCGTTGCGACAACTCGATGAAAGTTCAAGTAATTTTTATGCGATCTCTGAATGAATGAAAATGAAATATTTCAAGCTTTGTTAGCTTGCAATTATGAAAACATGATTCTAGAATTGAAAAGTTTCTCAATTCTACAATTTTTACGCTCAGACTCAGAGACCAGAGTCAGCTGACTCACATGCTGATGCAGCTTCTCTCTCCCCTTTTTATTTTTCTTTTATTGGCTCAGTTCACATTCATTATTGTGCACAATTGACATATTGAGTCCAATAGACATATTGAATCGTATGTCAATGTGCATATTTCGTCCAATGGCCATATTTTGTCCAATGGAATCCGTACAAGCATATTGATATAGAAGGGCCAGGCAGTGGCAACTGGCAAGCGTGTTAGTTACAATCGTAAAAAGAACTTTGCAAAAAGGGCCCTTATTGGGCCTTATTTCCTCGCACGTTTTACATGTCAGCTTCAGATGCCCCGAGGGGCTTGCCAGCCTCCTGATAATATGCAATTCAACATAATATTCAACTCATCATAATATGCAACTCAACATAACATGCAACTCAACATAATATCGTCAGATGAAATTGTGTTTGCTGGGGCTCCTCAAGCAATGTTCATCATTTTTAAGTGTAACTAGGATTCAGGGATTTACCCCGAATTTCCCCACTTAAAATTTGTTCAATGACCTATCCGGGGAACTTGGCCCCCTCAGAGACCCTGACATTCAGGTTAATTAGCCACCATAGCCCTGAGATTAAGAACTCNGAGCACGGTTTAGAACAAACAATACCCGATTATTAAGCCTCAAATTTGAATAGTTTTTCTTTGCTAAAGTATTAGTTATAGATTAAGTGCTCTGCTCAGACTCGACACAGGACAGAGTGGATGTATGAGTGTGGTGTTCAATATTTGAAAATGAATTTGGTGGTAAAAAACTCTGCCTCTTATTTGGTAAATCTGAAAATTGTTTTTCCGAACGTCCATACCACCCTACCGTCAGACTCAGCGCCACAAGAGTCCTAAATTCCTTGCCAGTGATAAAATCCCTCCAGTAAGGGTAGGGAGTAATCCCACAATTTTAAACCCTCCCTAAAAGCGTTAGCATACTTCTCACCCACCCCAATTTACACTCGACAATTTACACTCGTTGCGACAGCACGATGAAAGTTCAAGTAATTTTTATGCGATCCCTGAATGAATGAAAATGAAATATTTAAAGCTTTGTTAGCTTGCAATTATGAAAACATGATTCTAGAATTGAAAAGCTTTTCAATTCTACAATTTTTACGCTCAGACTCAGAGACCAGAGTCAGCTGACTCACATGCTGATGCAGCTTCTCTCTCCCCTTTTTATTTTTCTTTTATTGGCTCAGTTCACATTCATTATCGTGCCCAATTGACATATTGAGTCCAATAGACATATTGAATCGTATGTCAATGTGCATATTTCGTCCAAATCCAATGGCCATATTTTGTCCAATGGAATCCGTACAAGCATATTGATATAGAAGGGCCTGTGGCAAGCGTGTTAGTTGCAATCGTTATACTAAACTTCGCAAAAAGGGCCCTTTGGGCCTTATTTCCTCGCACGTTTAACATGGCAGCTTCAGATGCCCCGAGGGGCTTGTCAGCCTCCTGATAATATGCAATTCAACATAATATTCAACTCATCATAATATGCAACTCAACATAACAACTCAACATAATATCGTCAGATGAAATTGTGTTTGCTGGGGCTCCTCAAGCAATGTTCATCATTTTTAAGTGTAACTAGGATTCAGGGATTTACCCCGAATTTCCCCACTTAAAATTTGTTCAATGACCTATCCGGGGAACTTGGCCCCCTCAGAGACCCTGACATTCAGGTTAATTAGCCACCATAGCCCTGAGATTAAGAACTCAAAGTTTCCTGAGGCCCTCCCCTGAACCACACCGTTCTATCATCTCCGTAGCAGACTCTAGCTGTATATCTACGGCTCTGTGGAAAGCTCCTTCCACCTCGTTATGATAAACAGTCAGAGAGCCTTCCTCAAATCTCTATGGAGATTGATTACAGAAACTGGAAAATTATCCCATTTCCATGTGACCTCCCACTCCACAGAATCGGCCTTTCTCAGTCTCTAGCTCCAAACTTACATGTCAGTTTTGAGAGCTCCTCCTCCAAACTATCTCTTTTATTCCTTTTGTAGTTTTTCCTCGATCTTTTCAAACTTTGCCAGCCTCACCATAGCTCCTCTATAGTCTTCTCATGTGTTGACTTTTCCACCTTCTTCTTCATCTCTTTTTTCTTCTCCTCCTCAATTTTTTCTCCTTTTGCAAAATTAACTGTTAATTCCTCAATGTCAAATCATTCCTCTGTGCATCAGCTCCTCCATTACCCGTCACAGCAATTTGGCGGATCAGGCATCCCTGGTACTACGCTTCCTTGTTTCCATTAACCTCATCAAATCCTCAATTTGGACAAACACAGAGGCCGGGGCACTTACAGGGGACACTGTTGTGGGCACAAAAGGGACTGGGAGGGGGTAGTTTGAAAAGGGGCACGAAGGGGGCGAAAAGGTGGCAGTGTGGCACCCTGGGGCAGTACGCATCGGGCAAAAGGGGACATGAAGGGAGTTCAATTATAAGGACGTACATTGACAGCAAAGGGGCCAAAAAATGGCAAAAATTAAAATGGCATCTTGGGGGCGAAAAGGGGGCGTCGGCGGAGCAGTCAATGACCTATAAAACAATGACCTATATATAACACGATTGCAGTTTCCTCGTGGTACCAAGTTCAATTCAAAATGAAGTTCGGAGTCAGATCTAAATTTTTTGATAATCGCTTCGATTTCAGGGGTTTGTACTTATGGCAATGAGTATGTTACGAATCATGGAAACATCACTACTCCTTGTTACCCTAACTGGAACAACATTCTCGAGTTTCCTAACTGAGAACCACAGAACGATTCTAGGGCACTACAAGGGCGAGCCAAAAGAAGGACTTACCTCCTTCCCACTCCCAGTGGGAGCTGTCACACCGACAAACTGCTCCTTCATAATAATCAGAGGGTATCTGAAGGAGCAGTGCTCCGTAAACGGTACAAATGATATGTACTACAAATGCCCGTTCACCGATCACTACTACAGGGTAGCCCGACTCCAATGCCGAATTCAGGAGTTCTCAACGCTGTGTCCGGGTGATGACACGTTTTATCAGTCGTGCGGTCATATTGAGTGTTCATCACGTGACACTGATCATGATGCCGCAAGCAATGCTGCAGATCCGGTGTGTGGGGAAGTGCTCTGCGAATTGAAATTCAAAAACTTCCACGTGCATGATGTGTCTCACTCGAGGGTGGTCAACTTCATGCAGCTGTTCAGTTATTACCGGTGTGACGGTGTGCCACAGTGTCTCAACTCGGTAAACAGTACGAGCAGCACAGCTGTGGACGAGGGGTCGTGTGAGGGTGACGATGCAAAGAGTTTCTACTGTGCTCCGTGCACAGAAGCAACTTCCACAACAATGATCGCTAAACTCGCTATGGCGAATGTGTGTGACGGGGTATGTGATTGTCCAAACTGTTTCGATGAA
Source organism: Beroe ovata (assembly GCA_946803715.1). Lineage (NCBI taxonomy): Eukaryota > Metazoa > Ctenophora > Nuda > Beroida > Beroidae > Beroe > Beroe ovata. Next base: position 11,696 of record CAMPET010000201.1, on the reverse strand, counting down.
GCGAGATGCGGTGTGAACTCTACCCTGGTATTCGGAATGATATGCAAGGTAGCATCATACCACGTTTCCAAACTGTGTGCCACGGGCTACATTGAGTTTGTGGGACCGAAGCGGATATGCGATGGGAGAAGAGATTGCATATTTGGTCAGGACGAGAAGGGTTGCAACCCAAATGATACTTGTCTCAGTGGAAAATCTTTTTTCTCCGAAGGTTTCCGCATGCTGCACGAGCGAAACAAGTGCAGTATCCCCGACAAAAATTCTCCAAACTGGCCGGAGGCGATCTGCAAAGATTACCGGGACCAGATGAACTGTACAGGGCCAAGTCCCCTGACATGCAATGTCTCGGGCTATTCTACCAAGATGTCCGAGCATGTCCTTTGTAAGGGACTAAACCTTTGTGACGATGCTATAGACAGCAGTTGCGTGTCGATAACCAAACACTGCGTGATACACAAACACAGAATGTGCGACGGCGAGGCAGACTGTCCACATGAGAGTGATGAGGAGGGACAGGAATGCCGGTCAATGACGTCACCTGGTGCAGAATGCATGCGGAGGTTGTCAAATGTGGGACATGAAGTGAGAGGAGCAATACCCTCCTCCTGGATATTGGATGGGATGGAGGACTGTATCGGTGGGCAGGATGAGGACGCAGACGGCTGGTCTAGGGTCTGTGGGATCGGAGATAAGGTCATTTACTCCTTCAGAAAGCACGTGTCCTGTGTCAACACCACACTCCTCAAGTGTCCACAATCTGAAAACAGTCTGGCAATCGGCAGAGTGTGCACAGGCTACACTAACTGTGACAGAGCACTGTGTGCCAAATCTAGACGGGACTATGAGATCTATAGTAGTGTGGAGAGGTTTGCAGCAAGGAAGAGAACAGGCTACTGCTACCCTGGGTTAGGCAGTCTGGAACACCTGGCGGGTGCATGCAGTGAGGTTGCTCTCACCAAAGTACCGCGTATCTACGGGGTGGCGGATCAGATTATCCTCCTGAGTCGGCAATACTCCCGACGAGTGAGCTGTCAGAGTATATTTGGGGAGTTGTATGTGTATCTCGTGTGTACAAAGCATTACAGTGATGCACTGAATTGTGTCTGTCCACTGACTCACATTCCTCATACAGCCTGCAGGAACATTGCCAATATTTTCCAGTTTCACACGATTACCGAGGCTGGCAGATTGACGGTCGCATTCAGGGACTCTGACGGCAGACTTGAACAGGATGTGTTTGGTTGTACGAACGGGCAGTGTATAGCGTATGATAAGGTGTGTAATCTGATTGAGGATTGTGATGACTCGTCAGATGAGGCTGGATGCTCAAATAACTTCAGATGTCTGGATTCTGGGGAGTACATCCCCATAGAGAAGATGTGTGACGGTGTCTTTGACTGTCTTGACTACAGTGATGAGTGCAATGATGAGTGTGATAACCAAGTCAAGATATTCCACAATAGGGGGATTTTCATTTTTGCCCTTCTGCTGGGGCTCACAGCAACAATCCTGAACTTTGGTGTGATTTATGATGGAGTAAAGAAGTTCAGGACACTGAAGACAGCTGTTGCCATGATAAACGAATCATTTGTCCTTGTGGTTTCCTCAGGAGATCTTCTGCAAGGGATTTTCATTCTCCTAGTGGCAGTTTCTGATGAGCTCATCAATACTAGCACGTGCAAAACACAGCTACAGTGGGTAACCAATGATACGTGCACATTTCTGGGGGTCATCTCGACCATTGGATCCCTTGTTTCCCTCTACTCCATGACCATCCTCAGTGTGCTCAGAGCTTCGGGTCTCAGATCCATGAATATCCCCCGGGAGGGGCTGTCACACAGGCAGAAAACGTCCCTCATATGTTGGGTCTGTGGCACCTATCTCCTTGCCATCATCGTGGCTGTGCTGCCCACTCTGGAACTACTGGAGTCATACTTCGTCCAAACTGTCAAGTTTGATGACAACCCACTGTTTGTTGGGGGGCTGGACAAGCCTAGCTTGGTAAAGATAATCAAGGCTTACTACGGCCGGTTCTCGGCAGTCAACCTACCGTGGTACTACGTGGACAATTTCATAGACAGCATGTTCGTCAATAGAGTAGTGAGGGGAGATAGGATCGGTTTCTATGGCAGCAACGGACTTTGTCTCTTCAACTATTTCGTCAGAATTGATAACCCTCAAATCTGGATATCAGGTGGTGTCCTTATCTCCAACATGCTTTGTGTTTCCACGATTGCTATTTGCTACGGTACAATCCATGTAATTACCAAGAAAAGCATAAATCTGGCAGGAAAGAATAACCGAGCCCTGGTGGATCGGAATAAGAAAATCCAACGGAACATTTCCATTCTCATTTTCACTGATATCCTTTCTTGGGTTCCGTTCTTCGGGGTTTGGCTCATTCACATTTCTGAGGTTCTCAGTACCGCAAGCTGGCACTCAATTTTCAGCATCATCATTCTTCCCCTCAATTCAATCCTAAATCCAATACTTATCCTGGAGGCTCACCTCAAGAAGTATTTTAGGGCATTTGGAGAGATGATAAAGATTTTTTCCCCGAAAAAGATGAGTAGCAAAGTTAGTCCGATAGGATTCGATTTTGAAATGGTCGAGGAACATTGACAGGTGATAATACTTATAGAACACTAAAATAGAACATTATAGAACTGACATAATATAATCTTACTTCATCTCGCAGTAGAAGTCGGGTGCATTGCTGAGCTTTGTCAGCAAATCGTTCACCATGGAGGAGAGTTTCTCACTTCGCTGCCGCTTCCTTGCATCAAACACTCTCTGAAACCGGACGTAACAACAACTATTCATATACCTAATATGATAACTCAATCATCAGCTGTGTCAATTCTCGGAGCATTTCGGAATAATTACCCTGGCTAGAGCTAGGTTTCCGGAGGCCACGCATTCCTGGGCTATGGACCACCCTTCATCATCCTCTAAGTCTGGATTCGCACCATGAGACAACAAAACCTGTGAGACAGTCAACATAATTATGACTCAAGATACCGAACGACAAATCATATGACTCACAAGATAAGGTTACTTTAGAGAATCATTGGACCACTCTTGGAATGTTCAAGACATTCTTTGACTGTTCCAGCACTAGCCGTTATTCGAATTCATTGCATCAGCAATTAGGTAATAGGTACATGAATATTAAGTCTCGCCTAAAATATTCACAGAAATAACAATTTTGCTTCCTTTATCTTCGCTCTGTTCATTTGCCTCGCTTTTTTTGCCTCGCTAAATTTCGGGACAGAATAAAATTTCAAAATTCGCATCATAATGTATTGAAGAAAACGCTGCAATTAGGTTACATAAATATTAAGTCTCGCCGAAAATATTCGCAGGAATTACAATTTTGCTTCCTTTATCTTCGCTTTGTTCATTTGCCTCGCTTTTTTGTTCTCTTAATTTCGGGACAAATTATATTTCAAAATTAGCATAATAATGTATTGAAGAAAATACACTGCTGGGAAAAATCTGTCCCCCTTTAGTTCCCTTCATTACTGTTGTAGAGTGAGATGATAAATTGAGAATCGAGTGAAAAAATACTGAAAAATTTCAAATTATGAATTAAGATAAAAGCGAGAAAGAGACAATCAGACGGAATTATATTCAACTGGTGATGGGTATCAGCCACATAGGACCTCTCTTTCTCCTACTACAATTCGGTAAGAACCGCTCCATTCATTCAAATGGCTCACGTGCAACTGTAAGCTTCACCTATGTGCAACTGAAGGCACATTTTTCCACACTCCAACACTCACACACAAACACAGGGCGTGTAGTAGGACAGATAACGGTCGGAGTCCCAGTGAATATCGTGGGCGCAGCGTCCCTGAGTCCTGACCCAGGCAAGTGCCAGTCTCGGACCTGGGAACGCGATAGATCGCGATGATACGGTGTCGTATCGGCCCGGTGCTACGGGAGAGAACTACCTGTCGGTAACACTTGCTGAGGAGAGCTTGGTGATGGCTGTGAAGATATCGCTGAGAACTCCGGTTGCGAATAGCTGTCTGCTAGAAGTGAGACTCAGAAACGGGGACCACGGAAAGACTTTCCCTTGTGACAGTAAGACTGTGCCGCACTGAGAGTGGTTGAAGTTGCTCATATATGTAGTCCATGTAGTGTTTGTGTTCAAACATTGTCATCACTCAGGGTTAAGTGTGGATAGCCGGGCAGGGGCGATCTACGATTTTGTGTGCCCGGGCACTAGATCAGTGGACACGGTTATTATCATAGATCAGACTAATGGACAACGTGCTTTCATTAACGAAGTCTACGTTTTCGCATCAAAAGGTATGAAGGGGGGGGGGGGTTAAAACGATGCGAATACTTGACGAACAAAACACGACAAGACAAATCTCTAAACTGCAGGGGACAGACACTAACGTAACTCAACGTAACTCCAATTCCCTTCGGATTAACTCAGATATCGTTGAAAATTCTTTCACACAACAATCCGATGAAAGCGGCTACAATTTCATCTTGGATCTCATCCGTGGGGGAGACGAGACGCAGGTAGGAGGGAAGATATCATCAAAATCGTGTGTGGAAATAATCTCTCTGAATAGCAATCGTTCACTATGCCAGAACTTGGACAGAATTGGCGCTGCTCGGAGGATGATGATTGGATAAAACAACGAAGTGGGGAAATCGATTGAAGCAGTAATTTGTTTATGTTATATTATACGTACATCCAAATCTAGAGTAAGAACTTTTCCTTTTGTCTTTCATAATCAAATATTATTTAGCAATATTGGATAGAATTGACAACCTGTCGAGCTGAATAACATACGATGGAAAAGGATTATATTACCTCTGCGGCTGCAGTGTTTGCAATCAGAGCACAGAGTTGTAACGCTGTCAGTCCATTGTGGTCTCTCTGATCCACATCGGCCGCCCCGTTCTCCAATCTGTTTGTTAACTCCTGCGGGAAATAAGAACAATTGATAGATGATATTGCCATGATAATGGGTACGATTTGTCTGAGATGTGTCAATTTTATAATGTAAGGGAGAAAAAGCTCCACCCCGTCTATTATTATAGATACACCCATTTAGATGCGCGCGTCGGATCCGCGAATTTCAGAGCATGAACTGTGAATTGAACCCATTAAAACTTGATTCGGCGCGCGAGTTTTTCCCGCGCGTTCCGTCAAAAACAGGACGTAGGTTTTTAAATAATGGCCCATTTCATAAGCTGATCGAACAGCTATGTTTTGTTCATGAAATGTCAAATCATGGGAAATATTACATCATCCCCAAAATAGCAATTATGTATTTGTGACTCGTGCGGGAAATCTACACAGTACTTGTGACACCAGTGTTTTAATAACTTTCTTTGACACAATATCGAGGAATGGGGTGAGGTCAATATCAGGTAATGATCGTTATTATTGGTCATCTTGACACCAGCTCAATATGCAGTGCAACCAAGAACAAGTATTAGCATACTAACCATAGTAACATAGGTAGGTACACTGGTAATGCCACTGAATCCAGTCATGCATGGGGTAAGAAGGGTTATGTGCTGAACCTGACCCACACGGAAAGTTAAGCTGGACCCTCAGTTAGTTCTAGCGGTTTGGTATTGTGGGACAATACTTTACCTGAAGGGGTGGTACTTCTCGAGATGGAAGCTACTGTATAGTTCTTCACACGATTCCCTCCGATTTTCAGAGAATAACAATCATTGTCCAGGTAATTTCAGACGTTGAATCGATCGAAGGTGTCTCTAACATCCCTACCTGAGACACCTTAAAACACAATCCCGGAGTTCTGAGCATCTGCAAAGACATCAATTTTAACGAATTTCCCGAAAATACAGTTCGAAAATTCCTTCAAATTCGTAATCGGGAACACTTCTCCTTATGTTTCTCCTTGATAAAAGATTATTCCATCATCCTTGGCCATGATGCTTGTAGTACCTCTCGAGATGGGAGCCACAGGGAGATTCCACTCGCTTTCTCCTCTGCTTTTGTGGAAAGTAACCATCGTTTCCAAGGTATTTTTTGGTGCAATCGGAATTTTAGCTCCATATATTGATAAGTTAATTCAGTTTTTCACTCATTCATTTCCCCAATGAGATAGCAAATTCGCAATTCTCGGCCAAAATTAGGGCGAGAACTCCCCTCCTTATGTATCGGCATGGAGCTGAGCTCTGCAAAACTCCTTCATTGGGAATAAAGTTGTTGTCAGTGTATCCGGACCAGTATCCCTTGTGGTCTAGCTAGACGAAGGGAGATCCATCACCAACTCAATCAGCAGGCAAGCATTACATGTCCTGCACTTTGTTTGATGCCTCAGGGCGTTGCTGGTTGGTGATGCCTATGGAGACCAGTCACACCAACTCAGCTGAGGACTTCCCCGGCAGTTTGAGTGAACGCCTACACTCAGAAAGAGTGCTCCTTCACCCTCCAGTATAGGGAAGCCTATATGCTTCAGCATGACTGCCATCTGGTCTGGTTGATTAAAGTGAGCAAGGCCCTCTACTAAGACTTGACAACAAGTATGTTTAAATTAAGGAGTTCAGTACCAATCCTGTCAATAAGATAAACTTTTTTCACTGATAGAAAGTTAATCAACCCTCCCAACCACAGGGCTATGCTTGTGACACTATTTGAGATTAGAGCTACAAGGTTACCCCAAGGTAAAACGCCAATTTCATTTGAGAGACAAATTTTGGTAATTTCTGAGAGAATCGCCATGTTCACCCATTATATTGGCTCCCGAATTTACACATACGACATCTATGATAAAATCAAGAGAGCATCTTGAGAATTAGGTAATCAACTGTGGCTCCTGTTGGAGTTGAGGAGCCGCAATTTTTGCACGGTGGATGGTGGCAGAAAGCGATAAAATCTGGTGAAAAGTGGAGCAATTAGAAATTTTAAAAATCAGGGTATAATAACAGAAGGTGATGCTGTTATGGCTGCTACAGTAGGGAAAAAGCAGAATAGATAACTTTTCATGTACAAATGATCAAAAAACCATTAGAAAACTTAACACATAATCATCAATTAATTGGCAACTCAGTAGAGGGCTAGGGGCTAGTTTACCTGTATTTCATCAAGAAGTATTGCACTATGCAATGGGTATCTCTCAGTGATTTGAACTTTAGTCAACATGGCATGCTTTACTGCAATGAGGATATAGTCATTAATCTGCTTGCTGGTCTCTCACTCATAAAAGCTGTAAACATGCAGCCCACCTTTTTCTGATTGTATTATTCAGGGAAGCATTTCATAGGATGCAGCTTGTAATGGTAATCTTGCCCAGATATTCATTGAATCATGCTGTAGTCCCTAAATAACTAGAACCTTCAATCGAATCATATCTAAATCTAAGGAAGACACATAAACAAAGATGAGGGGCCATCGATAAATTACGTTCGAAATATAGGGGGAGGGGTTTGTGAATTTGTAGCAAGTGGGAACATAGGGGGAGGGAGGTTTTAGTGGGGTGCAATGTGACAAGTTTGAAGTGTTCAGAATCTGTATCATATCATGTATGTTCACAAATTTCAAATTTGTCTATGTTTATTCAACAGTGATATTGTCAATCATGATCACATTACCAATGCTCATTACTCAACAGTGACTTGTAATGTGCAAAGCTTCCTATGTCAATGTGTAATGGTAGTGACTGCAATTGATGAAGTTCCAGATTGTATATTGGAAATGGGGACATTGCAAAGGGGAGGGGTGGCTTTGAAAGTTTTAACAGAGTGCAAACAAAGGGGGAGAGGAAGGTTTAAAAATCAGGAGAAAATGCGAATGTTATTTATAAATGGCCCTAACGAAAGTAATCAACGGCCATGCATTTTTTATGCTAATTCAGTATCTCTATGCTCTACATGACCATTTGAAATTCGCATGGACACTCCAGTGACCCAGTCTCCACACTTAATGAGACCAAATTTCGCGTCCATCAAAAAATTAAAAAATTGAGAGCGCAGCGAAACGCGGCAATGCACACGTACGTGTGGTTGAATGTTTTTATCACTGAAGGAATGGAGCCATCGTGACGTGCGCGTATATTCTATTATCTAATAAAAAGCCGCGCAATAAAGATAATGCGATGTAAATTTTTGTTTGCGATGCTAAACCGCTGATGCAAGCCGGGAATTGAATAAATTTGAGAATCATAAGTTTGTTCCGCGCGCGCAACAGAATTTTCGACCGGGTTTATCATACCTTTTGACATAAAATTGTTCCACTCATATTTTGCCGGATGTTATCTGTCCACTGNCCCTCAATTCAATCCTAAACCCAATACTTATCCTGGAGGCTAACCTGAAAAAGTATTTTAGGGCATTTGGACAGATAATCAAGATTGATTTCACGGAAATCAAAAAGATGAATAGCAAAGTTAGTCCAATGGCATCCGATTTTGAAATGGTCGAAGAGTAATGAGGCGTGATGAAGTTTGTCATAAATTGATGATACTTTTGGTTGAAGGACTCAAACTCAAAGACACATTTCAAATCGTAATTCGTAAATATTTGGTATCCATGTATCAAGAAGATATATCATAGTTCATACTTCATTTCGTAGTAATAGTCGGGTGCTGCATTATGCTGAGTTTTGTCAAACAGATTGTTCACCTTTGTGTCGAGGAGAGCTTCTCATTTCGCTGCCGTTGCTTCCTCGAAAATCGCATGGAGTACTCTCAGAGCAGATATTTGCCGGGTACTCTGTCTGCGACTGCGCACACGACAAGTCACGTTGGTTTATCTGACCACTCACATGCGTTGCATAACATAAATATTCATGAGTACTGGATAACTCTCACTATAAATATCTCTCATCCTAACTCGTGCGATCACTATGCAAAAACACGTGGGTTCTGCGGCGCGCGCGCCCCGAAGACTCGCATACATTTCATTCGCTTTCCGTTCCGTTCTTATGTTTTAGCTCTCGTAGTAGGGAATGCTTTAGTTTTTCGATTTCGAGAATTTACTGACAAGTCAGAGCACTGAACAATAGCTGCGATACGCAAGTGCTCACTTTGAAAACAATTCAGATGAAACCACCATAGTTTCATTTGTACCCATTCGAACCACAGCTAAGTTATACATCAGAGAATTTCTCGGAATGGTTTCATCGAATTGTAGCCTGCTTATGAATTAATGAATACACCACACCGAAAAGAAAACTCACGTTCAAAACGTTCGCAGCTCCTTCATTTCTGAGCACATATTTTTCTTTTAAATGTTGTATTTTATGAACATGTAATTAATTCTCATAGCTAAGCATTTTTGTGTCCCGAGCTATTTCAACTTGCTATAGTCCGACCTTTGCAGTGGGAAATTACTTGTATGAACTAGCTACGTTACAGTCTCCAAGTTTGCATTCCGTATCAATTATTTCAGCAGTCTACTGACTGGTCTGATCGCAACACCTTACCACATGGTTTCGATTCCTCGGACCTTGTTCAATATACCGTACTATAGACTTAACAGTACAGTGTAGAGTACAGCAAGGATATCTACCATTTTCGCCAGGGTTCTTTTCTTTATAGCTGAAACTGGAGCTTAGATTAAATTTTCAAGGCATGAGCTGATCCCACCTTACCATGTATGGGCATTAAATGATCACACCTTACCATATATGGGCATGAAATGATCACTCCATACCATATAAGGGCATGAAATGATAACAACATACCATTTATGGACATATTGAGCCATGATGACACGCACTTACACAAACCCGGCACTCTGTGTGGGGTAATGAGCCCTGAGCTGATGCTACAATAATGAAGTGATCGTGGATCATCAGGTAAAGTGCTGTGCGCCGCAACATTACAACTTGATAGCACACACGCCTACAATAAGCAATGTTTTGAGTCGGTCTGAGTCACACAATAACCATCGTCATTTTAAATTTTTCGTTGTCTGTTGAATATTTTTGCTGATCCTCATATCATATCGCGATCGAATATATTCGTATTCTCTGCCGATACATGTATAGAGCAATCACTGTAATGAGTGCACTACTGTATAGTGTATACACACACCTTTGACACCCAAATACAATAGTGGGGGTCGGGGGGGTCTATGATGATATAGGTACTGTACAGCACGCGCGCGTGATCCAGTGCTTGCTCAGTGTGCTTTATATTCCTACAGCAGCAGCTGTGCAGTATATTATGCCAGTACAGTATTATGTATTGTTCCCAGCGAGTAAATTGTAATCATTATATTGTGAATTGTGATGCGGTGATTGTTATTTGTGTTGAACCAGTTTGGATAGGGTCTTGTTTAAAAATGCACGTGCAAATTCCATGATTTTGTCGAAATTTACGTCATCGATGAATTTCCAACTGAACGAGAATTAATTGGGACCGCTGACCTCGAATTCGTGTGATTGTAATCATGCGTGATTGGAATCATGCGTGATTGGAATCATGTGTGATTGGAATCATGTGTGATTGTGTGTGTACTGTGACGAGTGTGTGACGAGTATGTGACAATCAGTATGTGAGTAAGTGACTGTATGTGGGTGAGTATTATCACGTGTGCCCGACGGACTCAAAGCAACTATATCTTCCGATTTATCAGCCCCATGATGATGACGTTTTCTTATTAATGAGACTTTCTTACCGCTGAAGGTCGCAAAGAGGCGGTTTAGAATATTGAGGCATTTCTAATAGGTACTGCAATCGCAAAAAAGTTTTTATAATGGAGAAGAAAGTTCGACACCTATAGTTCGACACCTATAGTTCGACACCTAAAGTTCGATACCTATAGTTCGACACCTATAGTTCGACACCTATAATAGTTCGACACCTATAGTTCGACACCTATTATAGTTCGCATCTTTTGTTTCCTATGTCCACCATTTCCGATTATTTTCAGCATAGTTTGAATAGTTTCCATCGCTGACGGCCATATTCAGACCATACATTGGTTGCTTTTGTTTCCATATCCAATATGAATTATCAATGGGCATCCAGTAATATGGGCAATCAGCTATGTAGGCAATGGGCATCCAGTAATATAATGGGCATCCAATAGACATAATATTACGCCCCATTCACTAGCTTTGTTCACCATTTTGTGAGTACACCATTTTCTCGGTTGCTATAATCTGGTATCTGGTAGTCACAGGCACTTCAGCGCAAAAAAATTTCTCTTCGACCGTAAGCTGGCGATTTCATTGCAGGGAAAGTTTGCAAATGTAAAGGGTTTTCATAAGGGGAACACTACATTAGGTATATTGGGTATTAGCTGTGATGGCACAGGAGGATCAAGCTGAAAAAACACTGTTTGATCCTCTAGCTGCGCCGCTCATGGATCACGAGGTCCATTTCATAAAAACACTGCTTGCATTGACGTAACCAGAGGGTTATGCATTGCATACCCTGAGAAACCCCATTGCATGTTGCATAGCCTGAGATAGTTTTGTTTACCCTCCTGCACCATTATATACCAGGGTATGCATCATGATAATACTATTGACTATGCCAATCAAAGGAAAAGGTGATAAAAAGTGGCAATTTTCGTGTCAGTAAGGGGTCGGCACAGGGGGTCAGCACTCAGCAGGGTCAAACACACAATACTCAAATATACTGTTATTTCCTTACGTCATTATGTTATTACGTCATTATGTTATTTCCTTACGTCATATCATATCTGTAGTCAGTGGTGCAAATCCGTCTTTTTCATTGGGG